>JZKD02S0136197.1:265308-282617 GCA_000966675.3 Picea glauca
GAATCATTGACATTAATGGTGATCTCCCTCGCACTTGTTAACGGTTCACACCATTGACCGGTAATCAAGTGGTTTCTACCATGTTCAACATCAAGACATCTATTCACATGGTTAGATTCGTATCACATTGGGATCGGTAAGAAGACCCTGGGTTGAGTGATCACTTTGATATGTAATTTTCCCAGGCTGCGAAGGAGTTTCTCTTGGACAAATGATGCATACACTATTACATAGATCCACTTTGTATTGGTCATGGCTATGTCTTGTCATCTTGTAGATCCACTATGTATTCTTCGTGGCTACGATTAGTCCAAATCATCAAAGTATATATCCACATTGTATCCTCGGTGGCTATACCTTTTCATCGATACAATTATGGATCCGCAGTGTATTTTATGGCGGCCATATCTTGCAAGTCTTGATCACCCAAGCATAGGTATGCCTGCCTTGGGTTTTGAAACATGTCATGATATTTGTTGGATGTTTGTGTGCAGCTTCCATCAGGTTCTCCGAGTCTATACCCTTGCTTGAATGTCTACAAATCATTTCAGTTATCAGTTCTCATCATCTAACTTCATACTTTGGGGGGCAATCTGTTACACCTCAATATTTCTTAATTTGATAAGTGTCGCATGTTCCTCTCAACTGTCGTAAGTGTCGCATGTTCCTCGCAACTGTTGCAAGTGTCGCATGTTGTTCACAAGTGTCGAAAACATAAAACAAATCATATTTCCATGATTATGACACCAAGGAGACACTTAGAATGCCTCAGACACCTGAATTGGAGAAAGGAGAATGATCTACTGAAGCCAAGAATCTTTTTCCATCTGAAAGGAGCTCTTGAATTAGGGTTTTAAGGGAGAGAGCTCCCCTACATTAGCCTTAGGAGTACTGGCGCTCCCCCACAAGCTATTGGGTAGTGTTATAACAACAAACCACCTCTCTGAAGGAGCTCTACCCATCCTTAGAGAATTGGCACTCCCCTTGAGCCTCCTAGGGTGCGCTATAGCACCCTGATGCCCCTTTTGAGGAAGCGTTGTCTAATCTGGGCAGTGGTTGGCCTGAGGAGAATGAGGGGAGGATATTTAAAGTTTAGAAGGCAATTGCATTCGAATTATTGGTCCAATCAGAAGATCCTTGATCTAAGGAGAGAATTCCTCAACCTACCCTAAATATACCTCAAGAGGTTAAGCCTCTCTTAACCTATATAAGCAGGCTCTATGATGGTGAAAGGGGGAAGAATTGCTAGCATGAAACCTATGATCTAATAGGAAACACACAGTGAACTAAAGGAGAGTGATCAGTGAAGTTGCTATCATCCGGGTCGTGGATCTTTTGAGAAAGGGTTAGACAAAGGGGACTTGACAAAGCTGTCGCATTCACATCTACGATTGTAAGTACGGCTGTCGGTGTTCTCATTAATATGACACGCTTGGCATGTTTCTTTCTAGTTTGTGTATGATCTTACATGAACTTATCATTAATAGATAGATCTGTTTTCAATCTAATATCAATAGAGTAGGAAGTGGTTGTACTTTGTTTACAGGGATCATCGAGGAGTGAAAGATTGGAGCTCAACTCGGAGCGTGCAGGGAAAAACGTCGATAAAGAGGTACTTATGTTCTCCTTGCTCCTCGTGCATTAGTTTGTATAGATTTGAAAGGAAGTCAGTGTCCACGTTAAGAACTTTTTGTCTTAGAGTTTAGGGTCTAGCTCTTTGAGGCAATCTACCTGTCCGCAGGGAGATTTTCCTACAACACTTAGCTCTCTAAACGATGGCTGTCCTTGAGGACTATTTCTGAAAAATATAGGTTTGTTTCCCTTCTGCCTCTGCTCTTTCTTAAACTTCTTCTGTTCATCCCAAGCCTTCTGAAAGGTAGGTTTTTTTCTTTGTTGTTCATATAATCATTTCTCTCTTCTTATCATTTCTTACATGGTCTTAGGGTCATCATAATGGATCTTTTCCCTAATGGAAGATGGCATTCCCCTCAAATAACTTTAAATCTTGACAGTTTCCTCTTTGATGAACGAAACATACTTCAGCAATTCCAAAAAAACCTATGTTCATACTCGTCAATGGTCATGTTGCCTAGCTTGAGTTCAAAGAACTCTTTCATCTTTCTGTCATAATATCTCTTATTCAAATACTTCTTCTCTAAATACCTCTTGAATTCCTTCCAAGTGATATCTTTCTCTCTAATGTGTTGCACCTGCACAAGTTGATCCCATTGTTGCACCTCTTTCGTCACCTTAGTGAGAAAAATAGAGGTGCTTGCAAGCTTAGTTGGGTTTGCTAAGAATGATAGTTGTAAGGAAAAGGGTTAGAGAAAGAAATATAAAAGAACAACTAAGAAATAAACTAAGAAATAAAATAACAACTAAACTAATGAACATAGGGATATAAGAACAAAATAAACAATAAGACCCATGTCACCAATGGTAAGGTTGATATCAGTGAAAGAAAACACCAAGAATAAAGAGGACTATGAGTCCCTTATTCCTCCAAGGGAGGGCTCTTGGACCCCCACAAATAAGCTCTTCTTACAACTTTGAATGAAAATGGTGAAAGAATTCTTTGCTAATCCACTCAAGGGGTGAGATGGATTGCCCAATGTAATGGTGCTAAGATACTCTTGGTGAGAATAGAGGATTCCTCAAGAGAATAGTAGCAGCATAACTTTGCTATTGAGATTCCTTGAAAAATGAAGTGCACCCATGGCCTTTTTATAGCACCTCTTTGAGGTATTGTGCAACCAACTTGTAGTGTGGAAAGAGGCTAATTAGGGCATTTTTAGGTCTTTAACCAGCCACCCAGTCGGATCCAGTCCAGATTTGAGTGTCAAATCAACTTGGAAGATGAACCAGAAGTGGGTGGGAGGTCGGCCACTCTCATAAATGTGTTGTTCTCACATGTGCGTGGCTTTTTGCAACCATAGTCGCGCATCGGGCGCATGTGCGCTTTTCCTGCGTTTCTATTTTATGCATGTGTGTGCGTGCCCTGTGTAGTCATAGCGCACTTTAATTTTGTCTTTGGTTGCATAGTTTTTTACCCTTTGGAAATGATTTTGTGGTAATTTTGGTCCATGGGTGACCTCATAACTGTTTGGCGATGCTGAATTCTTGTAACCATTTGCGGACGAAATTTCAGTGATAACAGATGCCCCCTGATGGATGAGGTTAGGAGCATACGTATAGCCGAAATTCATCAATTTTTCTTCTACTGAGAGTGTCGTTGTAAGAGAGAGCGATAGTGGGATTGTCAAGAGTTACCCATTGGAGGGAGAAGGGAACTTGTAGAACCCAACCTTCCATAAGGTGTGTAAAAATAAACTGTGTACAAACGAGGTGGGCATGCCCCATGCTCGTGTCATGGAACTCAAAAAAGGAGTGATGTGTTGATGTAGACAACTGCAATGCCCTCGGGGGCGGTCGTGATAAAGGCAGAAGACAATTTTTCATAGGAACATACTCTGAACAATAGGCAATGACATCTGTAAGAAATATCACGGATTCTGTAGGCATTGATAGCCCAACCAAGTTCAAAGATCTTCGACAAATATAAGAGATAAATTCAATAGTCGCAAAGTAAGACCCACCGTAACATGATAAAGTGTTGAAGTCAAATGTTACGGGGGTCAACGACAGCAGGGAGAAATTTTGGTTCT
This sequence comes from Picea glauca, assembly GCA_000966675.3. NCBI lineage: Eukaryota > Viridiplantae > Streptophyta > Pinopsida > Pinales > Pinaceae > Picea > Picea glauca. The sequence goes on from JZKD02S0136197.1 coordinate 268,974, forward strand.
CCCTGTGTCGTTCGAGACCTCTCATTGGAAAGGTAATGAGAGTCAAGATATTGTCACCCTTCTGGAAACTATGTTGATGTCAACAAAAAGGGTGATGTGACTCCGAGAAGCAAAGAGCTTCATGAAATCTACTAGGTGAGGTTAGGGACTAAGGAGGTACATGGACGAAATCAAGATGTATGGAGACTCAAGACTGCCCTTGGTTGGGGGTATGTGTGAGGTATAAGTGGCTGCAACCATTCAACGAGGTCGAGTGTGAGGGGGACAACAAGACATGGGATAAGGTGTGCCAGAGGTGGGACAAAGTGAACAAACTCAGAGGGCAGAGGTAAGTGACCTATGGGATACTCAGAGTATATGGACGATGTCAACAAGGGTAGATGATAAGGAGTTCCCCAACCAAGGGCGACGTGGGTTGCATTTGCCAAAAAAGGGAAGAAGGTCACTAAAGGTGACGACAAAAAGGTATGGAAATGCTGGAAAGAAAGGCGTTTTTACAATAAATAAAGAATAATTTGGGATGAGTGTACAAATAAAGAAACGGGTGCCCCATTCTAATATGGTTGGGCCGATGAGGGTGCCATTATTTTGGAGAATTGGTGAAGGTGGGGGCCCCCATGGGTGGGTTTCTATATGAGGTAGATGAAATGGAGGGAAATTTGCATAGGGGAAAACTGATTGTGGATGAAATGGAGGGTTCATGATACTGTGGAGGTGCAGTCAAAATAGAACCTGGGAGTCCATTGGGAAAGCTAGCAAAATGAGGAGAAGGAGTATGTGGCTGATTCACGACATGATGTAAGACTATCGAGACTCCCATCCCTAAAGGGGTGAAAAAACAACATGTGTGTCAAAGTGAAAAAGGGTGCTATGAATGGGAAAACTCATGTGGGTAAGAGTGCCACCGGGTGACAGTACCTAAGATGCAATGGAGGTGTTGGTACTACAGAGCCAGAGATGGGGATCCTAGAGGCAAATGTCAAAGGGTGTGACTTGAGATGAAATTGAGATTCAGAGGGAATGATTGCATGTCAGTGCTGATGATATACCTGAAGGGGTTACATTTATGTATGATACCCAAGTACTTGCACACATTAAAACAAAATACGTGATGTGAACAACATATGAAGAGAATCGACCATACAAGCATTGAGTTGATAATTTTGAACATGAGCATGTGTACCTGGATGGGGTAGGAAAAAATGGCACCTCGGGGGCTAAGGATAAAAAGTGGCCTGGGGACTGTCTTGATGTAGATGACGGGATGCTGATCCCGTGGCTGAAGATGGATCGAAGAATGGACACCCGGAGCTCCCAGAATGGTTATTGGAAGTTGGGCGGAAAGGCCTATATATAGTGGTAGGGCCCACATTGCCACCTCATTTGTACTTGCTGCCAGAGTGACTGGATGAGAGGTATTCAGAGGAGATTTGGAGATTCTGGGAGAATGAAGTAGCCAATTCAGGACCAACGAGCTTCAGGTTAGTAGTTTTATCGTGCTGCATAGAAGTAGAGTTTCAATTTCTAGGCAGGGTCTGTATGGAGGGTCATACAGAGGGTTTTATGGGTGTGGGCCCCCCAGTGCGTGGGCGATCCAGAAATATGCGTGCATGAGTGCATGCCTGTTATCTGGATAACCACACATGGATCGAGCTATGAGTTCATCCAAGTATGCAAGGATGGTATGAGCCAGATCGTGAAAAATGTATGTCATATCCCATTGGAAAGTTGCACCAGCATTATTTAGGCCAAACGGCATGACATGATATGAAAAAGTACCCCAAGGGGTAGTGAATGTGGTTTTGTATTGATTATCTAGGTGGATTTGGATTTGATTATAACCAGAGAAACCATCCATGAAGGATAGAGCCTCATGGCTGGCGCAGTCGTCGATAATTTGATCGATGAAAGGTGTTGGAAAGTTGTCTTTGGGACAAGCATGATTGAGATCGTGAAAGTCCATACAGACGCGGATAGTGCCCTGTTTTTTGTTAACGGGTACAGGGTTGGAAACCCATGATGTATAGTCAATGGGGTAGATGAACCCGACCGCGCGTAATTTGTCAATCTTAGCTTTGATGGCCGCTTCTTTGGATGGGTGTAGCAGTCGTTGTTTTTTACGAACTGGGGTGATGTCAGGCCAGGTGTCGGTGTGATTTTCGACAATAGAGGGATCAAGGCTAGGCATTTTTGTGTATGACCAGGCCAAAATATCCTGATATTCTTGGAAGATGGATTTATAGGCATTTATTTCTTGACGAGTGCAAGCGGCGCCAATGGTGATTTCCTCGACGACTCCATTTTTTATGGAAATATCGATTTTGATGGTCGAGGAAATGTTGGCCATGTTGCCTTCTTCAAACGCATCACGGGCAGGAATGGGGTTGTTGAACCAGTTGATATGCCCTGATGGGATAAAATCCTTGGTTTTGACCACATATATGGGGTGTTGGGTAGGAGGCATGGAAGCTTCTTGTGGAAAGAAGAGCGCTCAGTGGTGTAGTGCATCCCATGGGTAGTCGGGGTTGTTTAACTCTTCGAGTATGTCCTCATCACAGTAAAATTGATGGGAATACAAGGGGTCTAAAAGAGTGATATTGGTGATTGTCATCGTGTGGTTGTCTTCGGGTGAAGAAGAAGCAAGGGGGATGATGTAATGAGATTACGATGGCTCGCTCGACAAAAACCAAATATCGAAGTACTGAGGAGTACCAGTGGTAGTTGGATGTAAAATTTCTGTAGGGAAATGTACGAGAGAATTGGGGGGATTTGGGGGTGAATCCTCGGATAAGTCATCCAAGAACCATGGAGGCGTCCAGAGTGCCTCGGGTTCAGGAGAAATGATATGAATAATCTCTAGTGATGAGGAAAGGTCAACCATCGATTCTGTAGGGGGTGCAGGGGTTTGAATTAGGGTCAATTGGCGTTTCCTGTATTCAATGATCATAGGGGACTAGTATGTAAAATGATCTAAGGATTCACATAGAGAGCAAGGGCATCTCATACATTCATTAATTGAAGTTGTGACATAATGGATGTCAGTGATTTTTCGGAGGAATGATGTAGTTGGGTTGTGTTTGTTCTGGAAGCTTTAGCGTACTGCCGCTAATGTCTACCGGAAGCATGGAAGTGATGGGAAATTATGTGTATAATGGTCATATTCTGAACATATAGAGAAAGAAAATTTGGTTCGCAACCCTTTACTACTTGAGTGAAAGGCGGTGGCAGCAGTACTTGCTATAGTGGTGAGTGTTGATGGTGTTTGATTTAGTGGAATCAGGTTTCGTAACTTGGGTAGAGATGGGCAGTTGTTGGTTTGGTGTCCATCTTTCTCACATAGCACGCAAGGAGGTTGGATGCATGGGGGAAGTGGAGTTGTGGGTTCCTTCTTCTTTCGCCTGCCCCCAGCTGTGGTAGGGAGGGTAGTGATTGGGGGTGTAGAGGGTATAGTGGGAGTATGGGAATCGTCATTGGGATTCCTTTCATTTGGGGGGGAAGGGATGGCTGAGGGACCATCTCTAGTGGATGTAAATACCAAACTAGAATTGCTAACACCATATTAGGGAGGGTAAGCATTGTGTCTACTTGGAAAGATTGTACGCCTGATGGAGGGTAAAAGAAGGGGATTTGAGTAATGGCTTGGGGAACTGTCTCCCAAACTGGGATATGGCCTTGGGGAGAGGTGAAATCATGGACTGGTGGATTCAACGAGTTCGCAGGAGGCTCGTGAGGGGGGAGCTCTGCAACTAGTGGGACATTAGATAGGATAGAATCCTCCCTAGGAGGAAGCGTATCCTCTATATCAGTTATGTTGGATGATACGACGCATACTTGATTGGAAGGATGAAGAAGATTTGGCGCACCATGATAAGTTCCTAACAATGATGGATCTTTGAAAATCCTGGGACCCATTTCGATGAGTGGGTATGCATCATGACTCGTGTGGATGAGAGGGAGAATGTTATAGATGTTGGCAGAAGGGTTAGGCTCGTAATGTGAGACTTTTTCAATGGTAATGATCTTCCCATTATGGGGGAACATCACCATTCAAAAGACGGAAGAGGCAAATGCCTTCATAGCGTACAAGTAGCTATGACCAAATAAGATATTATAATCAAGTGGGGCATCGATAACTTCAATGTCGATGAGAATGATCTTGCCCCTGAGTTCTACGGGAACATTTTGGAAGAGTCCCTCAGGAGACAATGGTCATTTGTCATAAGCTATTAAGGTAATGGAAGATGGGATGAGTTCGGGGGAACCAAGTTTCTGCCATACAGATTTGGACATAATGCATGTGGATGCACCTTCATCGATGATGCATCAATGAACTGTAATGTTCCAAATTTTCACTAGGATTTGAAAAGTGATTAGAGCGGGGAGTCAAGGTTCTCCGCTATCGAGATCAAATGTGATGAGTCGAGTATCCGTGGGGTCGACTTCCCCAAGGTGGAAATTAATGATTTTCGCTAAGTGGGACAAGTTTGAAGGACTTCTAACATTGACATGGCAGTTGGGGATTGTGCTAAGTCATCAACCAAACTGTAATTATGAGCCGCCCTAGCCTATGGGTTGTGGACATTCCTGCACAATGGGATGTGAAGAGGTGGTTATGTGTTAGGGAAAGGGATCACCAACGGGGCTCTTGTTGGTGTGGGGATTGTTACTGGGGGAATCAGAGGAGACTTAGAGGTTTCACGATATTGATGAATATGTGTTTGCAGAAGGATTTCTTCCTCACTGGTGAGGAGGATTGTACGATCTGTTGGATTGTTTGGATTGAGGTACGGTCCCAATTATGGTGGGGTAGGTTGCATATCTTGTTGGGTGTTCATCACACCTTGGTGTGGAATGGGCTTCTGCAGCACAGATGGGGGGGGGGTTGTTGCACGTATTGTTGTGGGGCCTGCTGAGGGGAAGGCGGTGCTGGAGGATGTGGTAGACTGCTTGAGTCTTTCAGCCATTTAAAATCAGCAATTTGGGGGAAATGATGAGTATAATGACCAAACTCACCGCAAAAGGCACAAGGGAAAGTGGTTTTAATAGTATAGGTATTTCTTCCTTGACAACTGTTGTTATTCCCCCCCTGGGGGTTCTAATTCCCTTGGTTCTGGTTGCCCCCGGTAGGTTGGTTCTGGTGGGGTTGATTCCCACCTTGACCTGAGTTGTTATTGTTCCTATTTTTTCCTTTCTTTTTGGCATTGTTCGACGGGTGGGTCGGATTTGTCGTATTTAGCTGTTTGAAATTTTGATATTGTTGAATGGAAGAGGGTTGAATAAAATTCACCCCAACATGAGGATGTGGGGGAGCCGTGGGTTGTGGGGGACCAGGAAATGGAAAGTACAGATTTTGTGGGAGTTGTGATCCGTAAGGTACATAGGAAGGTGCGGTGCTTTCGCTAGTATTGAGGGTATAAGCTGAGGTAGAGGGGGTACCAAAACTTGTTTGGATAGGTGGGTGTATGGGGGGTGTTGGCGGTGGCCCACTGATGGTTGGAGGCATAGCAACAAGGTATGGTTGTTGATAAGGGGGTGGGGGGTAATAAGAGGTGCCCCCATATGTCGGCGGATATTGAGGTGTGCCATACATTGGTGGTTGTTGGGGATGTGGACCATGGTGCGTGGTATTACCAATCAATCCATCAGCTGAGTGAGACATCCCGGGTTTGTTCTGACCGAATGGCATGGGTTTTGTGAGATCAGGAAGTACTGTGTATAAGTACCCTGACTGTGAATAGATGAGGTTGTATTGTTGAGCCTTACTGATGGCTTCTTCTTCTGATTGAGAGAAGGTGGAAGCTACATCTTTACCGAGAAGAGAGACAAGTGATCTAAGAAACCAGTCAAGACATTGTTGTTTGGTGGTTTCTTCTTTGCACAAACTACGTCATCTACGCCACTCATGAATGTGATGAGTGATATGTGTGGCTAAGGTTTGTTTGAAATTAGAGAATAGTTCAAGACCATTGTCGTGGCAGATTGGTAATTGGAAGAAGGTCAAAAAATCTTTGGCCAAGGACTCGAAAGTCACATGGGACTCCGATTTTTCATCTACATACCATTTGGTTGATGGGATAGTGAGTGTGCATTGAAATAATCGTAGTCTGATGGAATCATCCATAATGTTGTTAGAAGAGCACCATAGTTGGAAAGTCATGACATGATTGGCAGGGTCATCCCCTGATCCGAAATCAGATTCAGCAGGCTGTCAGGGCATGAAAAATGCTCAAAAATGAAAGTGCTCAGAATCCGATGAAACCAATACCATTGCGTCCATCTCGTCTTCCTGATTCCGGTGGTATAATTTTTATCGCAAACGGAGTCCGTATGGAGAAGATATCGCATTTCTGTCCGCCGAGCCAAACAGGCAAAATTTTGGGATGCTGACTGTACCTGTCCGTACAGTCCGTACAGACACGTGTCAGTCCGTACAGCTGACGTGGCAGAGTTCGTACAGTGATGTGGCGATTCTGTACAGTGATGCGTGGCAGTCTCAGGCGATGACACGTGGCGACGTCCGTACAGGACACGTGGCAGCCTCAGGCAGTGACACGTGTCAGGCAGTTTTGGCATTTTCGGCGCCCAGTTGGACCAATCCTGGAGTGACACGTGTCACCACTGGAAGGGTGACACGTGGCACGGATGACGTCAGCAGATGACATGGCATGATGACTGGACGGTACGGATGCTGACGTGGCAGGCTTACGTGGCGGATGACGTGGCAGTACGACGAGCTGACGTGGCGGACATGTGGGCGAATAAGGTGATGACACGTGGCATCTTTCTGGGCGAATGATAGGGTGCCACGTGGCCCAATCACGGGCTGCCACGTGGCACCCCAGTTTTTGCCAATATGGCCTATCCCAAAATTTTGGTGTGGTCCAGGATTGAACCCGCGACCTCTCCCTCCAGTTACGACTTCACAAGCACCGACGGACCATTGGACCACGGCTACGGGACTTGTTATAGAAGCGGCAAAACTTTTATTTAAAGTTGTGTATTGTTTAAAAACCACGGGGGGTCGGGTCGGGGCTTGGCCCCGACCCCGGTTACGTTGTATGTTCATACGACCATAGGCGATTAATACATTAACAGTTACACGCGCACCGTTGTATTAACGGTTAAGGTTTAATGTTTGGTTTGAACGGATTTATGTTATGCCATGTAACGGTTAAGCCACGACCACATGCTTTTACATTCATACGACCAAAGAGCTAGCGCGCGAAAGGGTTAGGGCCAGCGCTTATCCCTTAGGGCTAGCGCTAGGCCATGTGAGCCCATATGACCAGTTTAAAGGAGCGTGCGCCCAGTCAAGGGTGCTAAAGCCGTTTTTATAACTATTATATGGTTGAAAGTGGGTTTTTAACCACTTTTCAACTAATTATTAATGTAATTAACTCTATTTTGGGAGTTATTGGGCTTTTTAAAAGCCTAATTCTTGGGAGGAAGTTGGAGATTGAAACTAACTTTCCCAACTATTTAACCAAGGCTTGTGGAGGCCATTTGGTCAGATTTTGAAGAGCTTTTGACGGTTTTGGAGAGCAGAGATGCTGAGGCAAAGCCAGGTCTAAGCCAGTTTGAGGCAGAGGAGCTGTTGAGGTAGAGATGTTGTTGGACGATTTCTGAGGGTTCGGTATATCCGTTTTAGGTGCCGTAAGTTGTGCAAGATTCTAGAGATCATGGCGAACAAGACCAGATCAGTCTAGGAGCCAATCGGTAATTGTAAAGATGTACTAATAAACTTTCAAAAAGAAATCAAGAAGCCTCCCTCACAGAGAAAAGGCCCGGAGACGTAGGCAACGTTGCCGAACTCTGTTATCAAACTTGTGCATTATGGTTTGCTGTTTTCATTCCATTTCAGATTTGCAATTATGTTGATGGCTGTATAATTCATTTGCTTTTCTCGCTCTTTCATTAATTTTCCCAATGGTCATATAATGCATGCAAATAATAACTCAACCATAGTCATTTCGAAAAATCCTGACGGATCATCCCCTACCTTTCCTTCAAACTTGGGGATGTCTGAAGGTAGTTTGGTGGGCATTGCATTCCATGTGGGGTCATGCAATATAGTATCATTGGTGAGTTTTCTTAGATTGGGTATGTTAAGAGAGGCCAAATATGGCATCAGGAGTGTTGGTGAAGGATTAGTTCCAACCATGGTGTGAGTGTTCTGTGAACCTAACCCTTGAGGGGGACTAGTTGGGTTGGTAATTTTCCCTTGGGAGGAAGTTGGCCCCCCACTTCCATGTAAAGGAGAGCGAGTGGAAAAAGGACCTTGGGAAGTGGACCCAAGTAATGTGGAACCAAGCAAAGTTGATCCTAAGACAGTGGCACTCACTGGAGTGTGAGAAGGTGGTGCCGATGAATTGGCAAGACCAGGCACTCCCCCTAAGATAGGAGGGAGATTTAGCAAGTGTCTGGAATGAAGGGGATTCTGTGGGTCCCCTATGATGTCTGACTAGCTGAGTGAATGTGTGCAAATGGTGGTGAGAGTAATAAATAAGAAAGAGCCTTTGTTGTAATTTTTTGAATTTAGCACAATATATATCTAAATCAAAATGTAATCATAAGTGCATCATACATAAAGTAAAAGAAGTATATATGTGGATAAGGGGGTTTTGTCCACGTGGGGAATCAAAGAAAACAAATGCTTGTGTCCTAAAAGACGTAACATCCTTCCTCTTAAATAGAACTGTACCTTCCAATAGTACTCAACAGTGGGGTTTGAAGTCACCGAAAGAGAAACTAGTGAAGGATGAAATAATTAGTTATAATGAGGGGTAAAGGGGGCATATCCTGAAAGAGTTGGCGATATTTCCCAATAGCCACACAAAATCTGATCAAGGTGCAATTGCAGCCCATAACTTCCACCTGGGTAGATGTCCTAAAATTTGGTCAATAGGTACCTTGGTCAAAGTGCGACATTTAGATTTTTGGCCTAAGAAATGGGTCACGGGCTGGATATCGTCCAAGAGGTGGATGCCTCGAGGGGGGATGCATAGAACAACCAGACATCGACCTTCAACCCTTCACAAGTATCTCCCTGCCTTATGGTGTTAGGAACACTTGACTTGGAGGGTTTTCATCTCTCTATTTGACAACTTCTATTGTTTTGATAATGAGAGAACCAGATAACGGGGAGTTATTTGGATGCTTATCGCTGAAATCCTACCTAGACTAAAAAAATTCTTTTGGCACCTCCTGTGGAGGAAAACTTAGTGAGTTTTTAGAAAAAATTTAGATGTGGTTGTTTGAGAGATTGGGGGTGTGAACCAACCTCGATGAAATTAAATGGGAGTGGATAGTTTCGTCAAGAAAAGGGTGGGGTGTTTCGGAATCCCCTTTGGGGGAAACTTACTTTGACATCCATGTTTCTAGAAGAAAACTATGTGAGTGATAAGTGACTTTTGTGTGTGAATGAATGAAAGTGTGTCAATGTTTTAATGAATTAGGTGTCACCTTGCTGCATGTGGACTTCGCTTGGTCCTTACAAGTGTTGATTACCTCATTAACTAAATGCCTTTGGTACAACCTTGCATAATTCAAAAGTCCCTAGGAAGCTAGCATGTGTACATGTGGGTCCTTTACTATTCATTTAACTCCCTATTGTGATTTAATCTAAGAAAAGCCTTAAACTATCCTAGATTGTGATCATGTGGGCATGTATGGGCCCGTTACAAAACCTTTAAACTTCCCTAGTGATTTAATCTAAGAAAGTAAATTTCAACACTATCCTATCTTTGTAGCATGTGGGCATGTATGGGCCCATTACAATCTTAAGATGTGTTTGAAAAATAAACTAAGAGGATTCCCAAGAGGGGTTGTTGTCCTCTCCTAAAGGTTTTAATCTTTTTAAGGGAGATGAAATTGTCCTACAATCTTTTTCTAATTCTCAAGGTCGCTTGGAAGCGCGAGAGAAGAGCATACTAAGTGATTTCTATCCACTTCTAGTCCCAATGCAAGTTAGATGTGTTTGCAAATGATTCCAACTTCTACTTTAAGTCAAAGCAAACCATCCATGTGGAAAAATGAAAGCAAAAAGAGGGGAAAATGATTTTAAACCCCCTAAGTGCCTATGTGTTTTGACTAATCGCTTTATATGAAGAGGGAACTAAGTGTGGTGTAGCTTAAAAACATGCATGAAATCACTTTTAAGAAGGCTAGGGGCCTTCCCCAAATCACAAAAAACCTTACAATGTGTATTTTTATGCACAGGTGTGTGGGTCTCAGTGTAGACAGAGGCGCACTGAGCGCTTGTGCACAGACCAAAACGAGTTCTTGGGCGCAGGTGCGCAGATCAATACTATGAATTTGGCCCATGTGCGCGCGATGCGCGTATGTGGGCCAAAAAAACCACACACAATAGACACATGGCCGTGAACAAAATTCCATATGGAATTCTCTCAATTCAACTTGGAATTGGATGTTTAGCAGGTCGGCTTGGGCCGGTTAATGCACCTACAAGTTAAATAAACCAAAAGAAGAGCTAGAAAAACCAAAATGGGGTAGGAAATTGATACCATTCCCTAGTGGAGTCGACAATCTATTGTGCCTCTTTCATCACCTTAGTGAGAAAAACAGAGGTGCTTGCAAGATTATTTGGGTTTTCTAAGCAGGACAACTGTAAGGAAAAGGGTTAGATAAAGAAATATAAAAGAACAACTAAGAAATAAACTAATAAATAAAATAAAAACTAAACTAATGAACATAGGGACATAAGGACAAAAGAAACAATAAGACCCATGTCACCAATGGTAAGGTTGATATCAGTGAAAGAAAACACCAAGAAGAAAGAGGACTATGACTCCCTTCTTACTCCAAGCTCTTGGACCCCCACAAATAAGCTCTTCTTACAACTTTGAATGAAAATGGTGAAATAATTCTTTGCTAATCCACTCAAGGGGTGAGATGGATTGCCCAATGTAATGGTGCTAAGATACTTTTGGTGAAAATAGAGGATTCCTCAAGAGAATAGTAGCAGCATAACTTTGCTATTGAAATTCCTTGAAAAATGAAGTGCACCCATGGCCTTTTTATAGCACCTCTTTGAGGTATTGTGCAACCAGCTTGTAATGTGGAAAGAGGCTAATTAGGGCATTTTTAGGTCTTTGACCAGCCACCCAGTCGGATTTATTCCAGATTTGAGTGTCAAATCAACTTGGAAGTTGAACCAGAAGTGGGTGGGAGGCCGACCACTCTCATAAATGCATCGTTCTCACATGTGCACAGCTTTTTGCGACCACAGTCGCGCATCGGGCACATGTGCACTTTTCCTGCGTTTCTGTTTTATGCATGTGCGTGCACGCTCTGTGTAGTCATAGAAAACTTTAATTGTCATTGGTTGCATAGTTTTTTACCCTTTGGAAATGCTTTTGTGGTAATTTTGGTCCATGGGTGACCTCATAACTGTTTGGCAATGCTGAATTCTTGTAACCATTTGCGGACGAAATTTCAGTGATAACACCCACCACATGGATGATTTCCCTTTTAGTTGATCCATCGCAATTTTTCCTTCCGCATGTGAGGAATAATTCTGTAGTTGGAAGTATTTCCTCATACCAAGCAACCATGTTTCGACGTCTTCCTCCTTCTGATGTTCTCCATCAAACATAGGAGGCTTAATCTTGTCCATATCTCTTGTGCTTTCTGGTAGGAGATGGGCTTGAACTACTATGTGTCCTTCTCTTGGAGTGACCTTGGGAGTTATGATGGTGTTTACCCACACTCCTTGACCTTCTTCCCTCAGGAGTCTGGTGACTCCCTATTTTGCTTGAGTCACTCTCCTTATCCAACTTCTTTTCTATTCTCTCCAAACTCTTTAACAACTTTATTTTGAGTTCTCCTTGTTTTTCCTGAGCTTTTATGATCTTTCTGCTATCTTCTCGATGAGTTTAGGCATATTTTTTTCAATCCTTCAATGATCTTCCTTATGTTTCCTTCCTTATTATCTCTTCTCCATGGCCATTGGATTTTGATCCTTCAACTCCCAAATGAACATCCATTCACTTTGCTTCATCCTCAAAATTGGAAGTAGTATGTTCCCTTTCCATTTTGTTTTCACTCAGTGGCAATTGTATTCAGTTATGGTGCTCGTTAAACTTCTGCAAACACAATGTCCAGACAACCAGAATTTTCAGTTCATTATTCCTCAACAAATCCCACAACATTCATCAACAACTTGATTCAATAAAACATTCAGTTTTCATGAATTTTTCTGAGCTCTGCTCGACTCTGTAGTGAACTTAGGCCTTATCCATTTTCTCTCAGTTTCCAAACCCACTCAGCCATCGTTCGTGACCAAGCACTAGATCTCAATGTCCTCTAATCAGAACTTTGAGGTTTCAGGTTTCAGGTTTTTGGCATTTAGGTCATGGAGGCTCTCACACTCGCTTCCCTCTCCAACTCCCGACTTTCAAACTTTCGACCTTTCTAGCCACTGGGCCCACAGAACAATTGTCACCAACCAGGGTGGAGACACATGTTTCTCTTAAGAAGGTCCATGTCACCCTAGGTGATGCCCTCTGGCCCCACTGCATCTAATTTTTCCTTCGGGGCCCACTAGCACGTGGCACACATCCCATGGGTCCACACCCATCCAAGTGACGTCAACCCGACCCACTACTTCAGCTCTTCAGGATTTTGCGATTTCAGGCTTCGGGAGTTTGTGCATCAGCACATCCCACTTCTCCCGATAGCCGAACTCCCAAAATTACCCTCTACTCTTCTTCTCGATCTAACGGTTGAGATATTTTTCCCAGATCTATGGTGTAGATCTTATAAGGAATTCATAGTTTCGAGTTTCGGGGGTTTGCGCCTCAGCGCACCCCACTTTTCTCGACAGCCGAACTCCTGAAAGGCTTTTTTATCACTCAGTTTGTAGGATAGGTCAAGTAGCTTGGAGGTAAGACTCAATCTGGAGTAACAGGAGCTTCCCCACCCACTGTCACCTCAATGTGGAGCTCTTTCTATTCAGGGTGGCTAATCCCAAGGGAGACGTCCCTAGTAATCGGGGGTTCTGAAAGGTCTTAATGTTTAAAGGATCAAGATGAGGGTTTCCTTTCACAGATTACTAGGGATGTCTCCCTTGGGATTAGCCACCCTGAATAGAAAGAGCTCCCCATCGAGGTGACAGTGGGTGGGGAAGCTCTTGTTACACCAGTTTGAGTCTTACCTCCAAGCTACTAGACCTATCCTACAAACTGAGCGATAACATTTTGGCACCATTTCCAGGGAACACTGGGTCAATCTTCCTCAACGACAAACCTTTGGTAAGCCTTGCCTCATAAACCTTTTCTTACAAGATTACCTGGCGACTCCACTACTTTCTTTTCCCCCTATTATTTGGTAGTTTCAAGAAAACTATCTGGCGACTCCACTGATGACGAAGCCAACAATGACTTCACAATGGGACCCAGGAAACTACAGACATTTAGATATGAGTGAAATCCTGGGATATCCCAGAAAAATGCCTCCTCATTATGAGGATTTCCTCCCTCATTTTGCTGGCATCGATGAAGAATGTCCCGAGTCTCACATGAGAAGATTTTGGAAATTCTTTCAACACTTCCCTGTCAGCGACGAGGCTGAAGATTTGGTGATGAAACTTTTCTCTGCTTCCCTACATGGAAGGGCCAGAAGATG
>JZKD02S0136197.1:290172-300568 GCA_000966675.3 Picea glauca
TTCTATTTTCGTTCAATTATTTTACAAGATATTTGTCATTGAAGTGGATTTTAATAGATAAGTAAATTTCCATATATTTTGCAATAAGTGAAACGGTATTTATTATTTCAAAATCAAGTTAAATGTTTATGTGAATTAATTAATAATTGGCATCTAATGATTTTTCAAATCAAGTTGGTATCAGAGTGATGATTGGCAAGTGTTTGCAAGTGAATGCTTACAAGGTCCAGATTCAAGCTTTTTCAAGGAAAGCTTGCAAGTTATAATCCTAAGATTAGTTCGAGAAGCTTTACTTGAGGAAGAGAGATGACTTCGCCAAGAAAATTGGGTCCTTACGACTCTGAATATGATTTCTTCGAGGATTTTAACAGAATGAAATCCATGTTAAAAGAAATGTATGAGGGTCGAAAGAAGGCCAAGGAAGAAGATACATCAAAGAAAGTTGAATCAATTAAGGATGAAGGATGAGGTGAACATGGAGGACCTTCAAAACCACCCTCACCATCTTCATCATCTACAACTAAACATTCTTCACATAAGAATAAGGCCACTAACAAGTCTTCTCATTCTCATAATTTTCATTTATTAAAATTGGATGTCAAGTTCGAATTGCCAATTTCAAATGGAGAATTGAATGTAGACAAATTTGGACAATTGAATCAAGAAGATAGAGGTATATTGCAGGGTACAAAATATTGTGGATGACACTGCAAAGATACAATTGGATACTCTTCATCTGAGCATCACAACCTTGATATGGTGGGAGAGTAAGACACAAGTTGATCTCATTCAATAGGGTAAAGTAATTTCTTCTTGGGATGAATTTATTTATGCAATTAGAAAACAATTTTATTCATTGGCTTATGTGAAAACTGGAATTATGGAATGGAAACATATTCAACAAAGAAAAGGGGAAAATCTCCAAGTATATATACACATGAATTTAAGAAGAAAGAATTATCTTTAGGAATTTGATTATATACTCGTGAAACTCTTCTAAAGTATATTGGTGGAATGCACTCATATCTCTGACACACTATATTGATGTTTAATCATACTAAAATTGATGAAGTATCAATACAAGCTACTCATATGGAGGCTAGTAAGGGGAATCATGTGATTGAAGATAAGAATCCACACAATTTCAAAAAGAAACTGAAAGGGAAATGGAAGAGTAAGAAGTCAGTTGTTGTAAAACAATATGAAGAAAATAATACATGTTCTCACTATAATATAAGAGGGCATGAGGAAGCACATTGTTGGAAGTTGCATCCAGAGTTATGACCAAACAAGTTCCAGGATAAGGGGAACAAAATACGGTTGCATCATCTTGACGGGATCTGGGATCATATTCGGGAGATGAATCTAGGATCATGGCAATGTTAGGATATTTAGACACTTAGGATTTAGTTAAGATCTACTTGGTCTAATGTCTCATTATGTAAAAGTGTGTTTCGTAGTGTGTTTCTTTAGTATGCATTAGTATGCATTTGTAGTTAGAAAATCTCGCGGTCCCGATATGTTCCCAACATAGAGTGATCTGACGGTTCATATTCTCCTTGATCTTAACGGCCATTGATATGTGGCTTAACACCCGATTGGTCCATGATTTACTTTAAGATTTTTTGTTTTGTGATTTAATCTCTATCATCATTATATTCAAAAATGAAATAAAATGCATTGTCTTCCAAAAATGGAATGTGCTTCATGACTTTTTTTAATATTTTGTATTTTGTGATTTAATCTATATCATCATTATATTCAAAAATGAAATTGAGAAATATTTTGAGAGAGTGAAAACACCAATAAAACCTAATAAAATATTTTCCCATCAACCAAACTTTAATGTGTTGACTAGGTTTTGAATTGCTTAAAAAAAGAAAATACATCAGATTTTATCTTCAAAAAATATACCCACATTTTTTCTTGAAAAATCATTAGATGAATGTTACAAATTACTTAGTACCTCGAAGGGGTTAGGTTCTCATTAGACCGCAATCATCACAGTGAATTAATTCAAGTACCTCAGTTTCCCTAGTTTTGTTGTTATCATCGATGTTTCTTTCCTACCAAACATGGTTTATATACACCTTTATCTTCCTAAAATTATCTTCCTCAATGTTAGGAAATCAATTCATCAAATTATATTTATGAAGAAACTTCAAATAAAAATAATTAAGATGGCCATATATTTTATGCCATAATTGATTTTTTTTATTAGAACATGTCAAAAAAAACTTGTTGATTCTTTAGAATACCATTATATATATATAACCTTAAGCAATGATGTTGTTGTTATGATCTTCAATCAAACTCTATCTTTTTTAAAACACAATAGTATAGTTTTCATGGGTAATTTTACTAATAGAAATCAATTTGGTCTTTAAGACAAGAACATATAACACATTTTTTATGTTTTTTATGCAATCTCTAAAAACTCGCATGGGTACCTCACTTATTTATTGTACCTCGTGAATAATATCATCACCAAGATTAATAATCTCATTACCACATGGAGCGAATTTTGCAAAAAATTATTTCTTAAGGGTCATAAGCTTGGTCTCTCATAAATCAATGTAGATTACAAGTGTACCTCATATTTCATTGTTACCACCTTTCGTAACCAACATTTGGGTTCCTCTAATCCTAGGCCACTTAGGACAACTTCAACTTCTAGACTCTACTCCTTAGCAAGAAAAGGAATGAGAAAAATGGGAAGTTTAAAACTCAAATCCACTAGAAGAATGAATAACTCATAAACTAGGGTTTATGGGACAAGAAGCTGACTCATAAAATCTTAGATTCATGATTGCTTATAGCTACTCCATCATGAAGTTGTCAATTTGGTAGGTGTCCCTTCTTCAACATTAGGCCTAATTTTATATTATTATGAATTGGTTGAGGTAGTTGGTAATAGGTTTTATGGAGGTACATGATTTAGGAGGATCTAGAATACTCGTAGAGGTTAAGAATGGTCTAGAAATGCTCAAAATTTGATCATCTAAAATTCTCTCAAAAATATCTTCATTGCATAGAGATTTTCAATATATTTCTAATGGTGCAAAAATTGCCTCAAACGGAGTTCATATGAAAAAGTAATGGTTGGTCAAAGTTTAGATCAATAGGGAAAAAAGACAAAGTCAAGGTGACACGTGTCACCACTGGAAGGATGACACATGGCATGAATTTACATCGTGTATGATACTGACATGGAAACACCACAAAGTGCCATGTGGCACATCGTACGACTGACTGGGTAGGTGATATGGCAATCGTATAGTTTCATTGGACCAATTGTAAATTGACACATGGTAATGATTTGGACAAATGAACCAATGGGAGGTTTCTACCTGGCAGTGTCCCATTGGCTTTATTTGGATAAGGTGAAACGAAATATGGTTGTGAGCCCAGAGGATCAAACCTCGGTCTTCTCCCTGCTAATCCAACAGTTTACCTTTATACCACACGGTTACGACTTAACTGTATGTGGAATAAAATATATTTAAGTTTATTTATTGGTTTAGTTTGGGTGGAAGAAGGGCTAAGGGATAATCCCCCAACACTTGGTTCATATACTATCCAATATAACCATCATTCTACCATGGTATTAACATATGCCAACAAACCATAGCTATGTTCCAACATGTTTATACTTTGGATAATGCTACGACTACATTTAACAAGTGACTCAAAACAATTCCATAATATATGGCGTGGTCAACAAGGTTTGACCCAGTGACCCGCTATATCTTATCCTAATTCCCTCATTGTTATGCCAAGAGTGCCTCCTATAATGGAGGGGGGGGGGCAACAATATTACATTTAAGGTTTTCCAAAGGATCAGACATCAATTAGGGTTCCCATTTTATTTAACCAACACCTGGATTGAGATAAGGTACACATAATACAGTAGATATGTGGTCTCACCATTCATGTTGAAGGATATTAAGACTTTGGGATTCCACCGAAATGTGTTCCAAGGGTTTCCTTAATGGAAATATATGAAGTTTATATTCATTTTTCTCAAAATTTTGCAAGGAATTTGATGGTGAACTATGTTTTGGGCCTTGAACAATGTATAAAATCATCGTTGTAAAACAAAATCATTTGAGCATTAACAAAGCAGTCTAAATTGGAAGTGGACCCAGAGACATATCCCAAATTGGGTGAACTGTATTAAAAAACTTGTGTATGTGATTTTGGTATTGTTGTTCTATTTTCACTCAATTATTTTGCAATATATTTGTCATTGATGTGGATTTTGATAGATAAGTAAATTTCCATATATTTTGCAATAAGTCAAACAATCTTTATTATTTCGAAATCAAGTTAGATTTTTATGTGAACTAAATAATAATTAGTATCTAAGGATTTTCCAGATCAAGTTAGTATGAGAGAAAGGTTTGACAAGTGTTTTCAAGTGAATTCTTACCAGGTCTAGATTCAAGCTTGTTCAAGGAAATCTTGTAATTTATAATCCCGAGATTTGTTCGAGAAGATTTAATTGAGGAAGAGAGATGACTTCGCTAAGAAAATTGGGTCCTTATGAATTTGAATATGATTTCCTGGAGGATTTTAACATAATAAATCCATGGTAAAAGAAATGTATGAGGGTCGAAAGAAGGCCAAGGAATAAGGTACATCGGAGAAAGGTGAATCAATTAAAGATGAAGGAGGAGGTGGAGGTGGAGGACCTTCAAAACCATCCTCGCCATCTTCATCATCTACAAGTGAACATTCTTCAGATAAGAAGAAGGACACTAACAAGTCTTCTCATGCTCATAATTTTCCTTTATTAAAATTGGATTTCAAGTTCGAATTGCCAATTTAAGATGGAGAATTGAATGTAGAAAATTTGGACAATTGGATCAAGCAGATAGAGATATATTGTAGGGTACAAAATATTGTGGATGAAACTTCAAAGATACAATTGAATACTCTTCATCTGAGTAGCACAACCTTGATATGGTGGGATAGGTAGACACAAGTTTATCTCGCTCAATAGGGTAAATTAATTTCTTCTTGGGATGAATTTACTGCTGCAATTAGAAAACAATTATATCCATTGGCTTATGTGAAAACTGGAATTATGGAATGGAAACATCTTCGACAAAGAAAAGGGAAAATTTTCCAAGTATATACACAATAATTTAAGAAGAAAGCATTATCTTTAGGAATTCAATTATATACTCATGAAACTCTTCTAAATTATATTGGTGGCAAGCACTCATATCTTTGACACACTATCTTGAAGTTTAATCCTATTAAAATTGATGAAGTGTCAGTACAAGCTACTCATCTAGAGGCTAGTAAGGAGAATCATGTGATTGAATATAAGAATCCACACAATTTCAAAAAGAAACTAAAATGGAAATGGAAGAGTAAGAAGTTAGTTGTTGTAAAGAAATCTGAAGAAAACATACATGTTCTCACTATAAGATAAGAGGGAATAAGGAAGCACATTGTTGGAAGTTGCATATAGAGTTACAACCAAAGAAGTTCCAAGATAAGGGGAAAAAAATACCATTGCATCATCTCGACAGGATCTGGGATCAGATTTGGGAGATGAATCTAGGATCATGGAAACAAGAAGCAAAGATATATCTACTATCAAATCTAATTCTTTAGTTCAATATGCTAAATTGGAAATTGGTATTGATCAAAAGAAAAGAAGCATGATTTTTCATGTTAGGGTTATAGTAAAGAATACAAAGATAGATACCTTGTTTGAAAGTGGATCTCAAGTTAACTTAGTATCCAAAGTAATCATTAAAAATCTCGGTTTAAAGACAAAGATTCATAAAAAAAGAATATCCATTAGGTTGGGTGTGTAAAGATGCTAAGTTGTAGGTAACAAAGCAACGTAAGACCATATTTGCAGTTACATCCAAGTTCATTGATGAGGTTGAGTTAGATGTTGTTCCTCTTGACATTTGCGGAATTGTATTTTGTAGTCCATATCTATTTGACAGGAAAGCTATATTTTATCGTGAAGAGAATAAATATCACATTTTTAAGGATGGGATTGAATTTATTTCCAGGCCTCATCGTATTAAAACTAATGTTTCTTTAGTGAGCATAGGGAAAATGAAGAGACTTGTGAGTGCAAGTAAATATTTGTCTCTCATAATAGTGAAACAAAACTAAGAATATATATTAGTTGTTTTATCGGGTTGTGATCCAGAGCATAAATAGGGGTTGGTCAAAATCATATATAACTATGATGAGTTATTTCAAGAACCTATAGGGTTTCCTCCTTAGAGGGAGGTTGAACATGAAATCTACTTGCAGTAGGATGCTCCTCTTCCTAATATTGGTATGTATAGGTCATTAGTGATAGAGAATGCAGAGATAAAGAAGAATGTCTAGGATTTTCACAATAAATGAATCATAATGCCAAGTTCCTCTCTGTGTGGATCTCCTATTGTATTAGTTCCAAAGAAATATGGTATGTGGAGTATGTGTATTGGATTTCGAGCACTGAACAATATTACAGTAAAGAAGACATATCCTCTTCATAGAATTGATGATTTACTGGATCAATTAAGGAATGTTTTTTGTTTCACTAAGCTAGACTTGAGAAGTGGTTACCATCACATCATAATTACAAAAAGTGATATATGGAAAATTTCTTTCAATACAAAGCAGGGGTTGTTAGATTTGTTAGTTATTTTATTTGGCTTATGTAATGCACCTATGACATTTATGAGGGTAATGAATGATGTGTTCAGGCCTTAAATAGATTACTTTGTCATTGTCTACTTAGATGATATTTTGATATTTAGTCAAAGATGGGAAGATCATATAATGCATGTCAATACAGTCTTTGAACTCTTGAAGAAGGAGAATATGTATATCAAGATGTCTAAAAGTGAGTTTGGAAAAACATCTTTGGTATATTTGGGTTACAATGTAGGGAATGGTCAGTTAAAGATAGATACTAAAAAAGTATAAGTTATTGTGAAATGACCCAATCCAACCATTGCCATAGAAGTCAAGATATTTTTAGGAGCAGTACACATCTAGAGGAAATTCATTTCTAATTTATCTTTTACAGCAGCTCATCTGCATGGATTAACAAGTGTAAAATAATTGTTTCAATGGGTAAGCAAGTAGTAGAAATATTTCGAGACATTGAAGAAAAATATAAGAACCACACTAATTTTGGCTCTACCAGATCTACAACAGTCATTTGAGATTCTGACACAAACCCCCACCACCTCTTGGCGCTCGTGTGACCTCCCTCTCTAGGATCATTCACACTAAGGAGATGAATTAGCTCTCAAGTCCTCTTTGAACCCTCAAAATATGTACCACGGGCCTTTTTCCTTCACCCTACATGCAAATTCACATTCGTGAGGGTCTTGTCACTTTAGCAGAGGAATCCTCATGATTTTGGGCCAAAAACATGGGCTAAACCTTTGAATGGTTGGAACTCCGACACTTCAGAGCTCCGGGCTTTGGGATTTCTAGAAACAAAACCCGCACTCCTCCTGAATGTCGAATTCACGACCAACAGAACAATGGTGGAGATCAATGGTTCTTAGTACACGTTGAGATCTATGACTCACAGTTATTTCAGGACTTCGAGATTCAATAGTTTTACCCACTCCAACACGTAATTCCTCCGAATGTGTAAACTTCGAATAGCAGATTAGACGGTTGTCGGCTGCCTCAGATCAATGGTCTCTATTTACTCTGTATTGTAGACTTCAGATATTTTCATGACACAACTCTTCAAAACCTATGAAGTGTCGAACTGGTGAAGGACTGGATCTACGATCCACGCGTCCCTCTCAGCGGATGGTCGAGATCTACTCCAGCCTTTGGGAGGTATCAAACTTTAATAATTTATTCCTTTGTTCTCCCAGACTGTTGGACTTCCGAATAACTGGAAATATTCTGACACATGGCCTAATGCCAATGGTCAGGATCTTATCTAGGCTTCGGAGCTTCGAGGATTTCTCGTGCTCTTGCAAAAACACCTTAAATATTCCGGATAGCCAAAATTTTGGACCATGATTGATCTGCAGACACGTGTACTCATGAATGACGGCCCAGATTGACTTCGTATCCCAAAACTTCAGGAAGTTCGTCTCCTCCACATTACACACTCTAAAAAATTTGAATTTGTGAAGTTCAAAGGACTTCAAGGGTTAAAACCCAAAAACCTCCTCCATATTTGACGGTTGTGAAAAACTTCGGCTCCTTTTGAATGGATCTCATCTGATCATCCTCCAAACAAAAGGAATTCTTTCTTTCGAGAGTTAAATCTCACTACCCTTCTTTTGAGAGTTAAATCTCGCTAAACTTCTTGATCTTTGTATCCATGGTGTCCAACCTTTCACAAAGTTGTCTCATTTCCTCTTCCATGGTTGCATTGACTACAAGTCTCTCTCCGTGTCTTCTTGGTGGCATGATTCCAAACATTCTTTTCACAGAGCCTATTTTCCTTCCCCTTATATCACTTGACGATATCAGACAAACCTTCTCATTTGCTTGTTGTCTGCAATCAAAAAACAATTTCTTTGATACCACTTGATGCAAACCCCCACCACCTCATGGGTCTCACGTGACCTCTTGATCTAGGATCATTCACACTAAGGAGATAAATTAAATCGTGGGTCCTCTATGAACCCTCAAAACTATGTACCATAGGTATTTTCCATTCACCCTATGCACAAATTCACATTCGCGAGGGTCTTGTCACTTCATCAGAGGAATCATCATGACTTCGATCCAAAACCGTGGGCTAAACTTTGAATGGAAGGAACTCCAACACTTTGGAGCTCTGAGATTTGGGAGTTCCAGCAAAAAAACCCACACTCCTCTTGAATGTTGAATTCATGACCAGTCAAACAATGGCGAAGATCAACGGTTCTCAGTACATGCCAAGATCTATGTCTCATGGTTATTTCAGGACTCCGAGCTTCAAGAATTTTACCCTCTCCAACACGCAATTCCTCTGAATATGCAAACTCCAAATTAGAAGATCAGACAGTTTTCATTCGCCTCAAAAACAATGGTATTTGTTTACTCCACGCTCCAAACTTCAGCTCTTTTCACAACACAACTCTTCAAAACCTTCGGAATGTCAAACTGGTGAAGGACTGTATCTATGATCCATGTGTCCCTCTCAATGTACGGTCTAGATCTACTATGGTCTTCGGGAGTTCTCTAACTTAAATAATTTACACCTCTATTCACCTGGACTACCGGAATTCCAAAAAACTGGCAATATTTTGACACATGGCCTTAACGCCAATAGTAAGGAACTTCTCTAGGATTTAGAGCTTCGGGTATTTCTCATGCTCTTGCAACAACACCTTAAATCTTCTGGATAGTCAGAATTTCGGACCACGATTGATCTGCAGACATGTGTACTCACGCCTGATGGCCCAGATTGACTTTGGATACTGGAACTTCGAGAAGTTCGTCTCCTCCACAATACACACCCTAAAACTTCTGAATTCATGAAGTCCAAAGGACTTCAAGGGTTAAAAACCATGCACCTCCTCTAGATTTTATGGTTGTGAAAATCTTTGACTCCTTCCGAAAGGATCTCACCCGCTCGTCCTCCAAAAAAAAGGAATTGTTTCTTTCGAGAGTTAAATATCGTTACCCTTCCTGAGTTTTTCTAACCTTGAAGTGGGCGCACACTTTGTGCTACTTCTTTTGATCTTGAGACTTAGAAAAAATATCTCGTGCACTCCTTGCACTTGCTCTCTTCTGAACCTTTTCAACACTTTTCTAAGTGTTGGCCCGGTGCACACCTTGCATGGGTCTTCCTTCGATATTTTATACTCGAACAAGTATAAGTTCACTCCTTACACTCACTCTACATAATTCACTCTATCTCTCTTGAGCTATTGAGTTTGTAACGAATCTGCCTTCACACTCCTTATGTGGCCACTGTGCACTCCTTGCACCAGGATTTCAGAAGAGAAACAATTGGAACTTATACAACATTACAAGTTCATTCATTTAACCATGAAATACACACACAAGAATATAAACACAGTAAATAGATAAGATAAAATTACCCTAATAACTCAGAGATAAGAAAAATCAGACATGTGAAGCAAATCTTCTCTTTTATATTCTTTCATAAAAAAACATTTACAAAGTGTTCTTGCGGCTCTCAACTTCTCTCTTTTGCAATAGAACATAGTACATGTAATGAATAAATAACTGAAAATAGTACACAATGTTCTTCATATTATTTAATGCAATCCCTACAGGTTTCACTACTTGGAACCTCTCAGAAAAGGAGTTATAGAACAAATGACATACCTTGTTGAATTCTGGATTATTCTAGAGAGTGAACTTGTAGAGTGATCCCTACATGAAATTGTTTTTTGTATGGATCTGAAAAGGGTACATAGAATACTATAGA
>JZKD02S0136197.1:339776-362821 GCA_000966675.3 Picea glauca
AATGACAGAATAACAGTAAAATATCCAGCATAATCTTCACAATACACATAAATGATATACGAAATAGCAACAAAAATAACACTTTGAATCATATAGCAATGTTCACAGGCCTCTTTGAGGGGGCAACCTCCAGTCGAGCAACGCTCTATTACAATAATATCCAAGATAGGGTTTTTCATACCCTCGACCCTTATTTATACTAAATATGTCTATTAAGAGAAGCATCTAGAGGAAGATACTTCTAGAAGCGAAAGCTTCTATTAGGTCTTCTTACATCCGCCATATTCTATTTTATTGAAAGGTCTTATTAATATTGACCTTTATTACATCCGAATACATTGATCTACCTATGTGTGGGTTAGGACCTTAACACAAAATGAGAGGGTGGTGCCTCTCCTCCCTTGAATGCACACCACGCGTGTTTAATGAGATGGCACATGCTGAGGTGGAGTGATGCTCCTGAATCATACTCCACAACTATGAAAAATCATGAGCTCCTTCTCATGAGCTTTCCAGCATGGCTGAAATCCACCTGGATCCTAAACTTTCTCTTGGAGCCGTCTCTCGGCTCCTCTGCTTTGCTTCTTCTGCTGTATCATTCCCGTTTCTTGTGCATGCTCCTTTCTGTCCATATTCCTCGTGCTGACTGCTTTTGTTGCTGACCTCGACATCAGCTCCCTGATTTCCTCAACCACCTCGTCTAGCTGCTCCATCGAATAGCTCCTCTACTGTAGACTAGCTCATTGCACTTCTCCCTTGTCTTGGGGTAAATTGCATCTATTACCCAAGTTATCCTTTCCATATTTTGTGGCCTTAACTTGACACTCTTCTGCAACTTCCATTTCTACAGTCTTCTCATTACTGAGATGCTTCTCATCTTCCTCTCTTGAAATATTGACTCCAGCTGGTTCCTTTCCAAATTTCACCAGCTGTTCCTCATGTTGATGCATTTCTTCTGGAATGGCTATCTCATGGTAGCTAGCTTCTGGTTCTAGATTGTCCAACCAATCCTACAGTGCCCTCAAATCCAATTCCCACTAAGTGAGTGACTTAATTAGGCGTTCTCCTTCTGTTGGGACATACCTCAATATCTGTTCCCTCTCTTCCATGATAGTTTCAACTTGCTATCCTCTCGTCGCCTCTGCAACATCTATGCTATCTTTTCCTTGGCCGCTTGGTAGGAATATCTCAACTCCTCCAATGATCAGAACAATCCTCTGATCCTCCTTCTTTGTGATCTAATTTTTTAACTTCTTATCATATTCATTCACACGGCTTACAGTTCTACGTAAATATCCAAACGAGTGAGGTTTCTCTCCTGCCTCCTCTTCATCTACTAGTGAACTCTCAGCCGAGCTCTTCTCTTCTCCCTTTCCCACCTAGAAATCTGGGATGTTTCCTTTGCCCACCTAGAAGTCTACGAGATCCATTGATTCCTTCTCATTTCCCACTTGGAAATCTACAAGACCCTTGCTAGATCTCTTTCCCTTATGACTGAGTGTTTCAGCATGCCTCAACCACCTCTTTACCCTCTGTTTCTACCTCATGGCTAAAAAATTACGAACATGCCATTTGGATGTTATCTTCAAAGGCCATTCATACTTCCAGTGTACTTTTTCATCCTGCTGCATCTTGAATGCAAGATTCTCCATCTGTGCTTAGATTTCGCTGAGATCCTTTTCCATCTTCGATTTTCTCTTCTACGAACAAACTTCTCCTTGATTGCATCTATGACCTTTCATGGCCATCTTGCTCTGTTTACAACCCACCTGGCTGTCTACCATCTGCTACACACCTTGCAACAACTTCAACAGAGCATTGCACCCTGTCTCTCGGGCCTACATAAATCAATTCTACATCCTCTCCTTCGCCTCCTTCCCTCTTCCTGAGAGAAATCAATCTCTAATACCACTCTAGTGATGCACACCGACCCACCAGTCTAGGATCGTTCGATGTGCTGAGTCGAAGAAACTCCTTAGATTCCTCCCCAGAACCCAAATCTTCTATCACAGGTTCTTCTTTCTGTGGCGCAGGTTATGTGGCACCTGCAGACCCTCTCTTCATTGCTTTCTGACTTCAACACCGATAGTGATAGCTCCCCTGTGCTAGAATTCCTCCTTGATGTGACCCTGGACTATGAACATGGCCATATTCCTTTGTGACCCTGTGATTTGGTACTTTCGTAAGTGGCTTGCTCCTCCTTCATGATTTCTGAATCGACAAATACTTCGGGACCAATCTACGGTCCATGTTCCCCTCGCGATCAATGACTATGATCACTTACGTGAAGTCAGACTTCGTGAGTTCCTGTCTTGGGTATTCCATCATCGATTTTCTCGAACTGCGTGGATATCTGCCACATGTCCTCTGGAATCAACGATCTAGAATTAAATCTCTCTTCGTGACTTCACGAAGACCCATTGTCTTCTCCCAACAAACCTTACGAAGTTCCTTTTCCCGAACCTCTCAATATTCCATTACCTGTATTCTCCTCGACGATGGATGATTTTTATTCCTTACAGACTTTGACTCCTTTGCACAATTAGCGCAAATTCACCTTTTGAGACTTAGGCTGTTCTCGAACTTCTTCTACACTCTTTGTAGAGTTCTGCACATACTTCCTTCTGTGACTTTGCTCAGCTTGAAAACCTCCAAGGTATCCAGTTCCCTTGTGTCCTTCAATGTACTTCTTCTTTCCCTCCTCGCAGTCTCCCGCTCTGCTCCCTGAGATTGTAAGATGGACTTACAACAACTTAGGTGCACTCCTTTCACTTGGTTCAGTTCTTCGATGAACTCTCCCTTAGCCTTATGGAAATGTTTAAGTCATCCCCTTTCCTTTGTCGATGCACTTCTTGCAAATCCTTCCTTCACCATAATGTTTAGCAATTCTGGGGTTCTCCAATACCTCAAAGTGTGTTTTTTTTGTGCACACTCGCACTAACTCGATTCCCTCATGGCAGTTTGTTTCAGAGTGTTTAGTAACTCTGAGCTATTTTTTCTCTCACACAGTCTTTCTTTCTAAGGTACCTAACTGTTACACACTATTTTCGTCATCCCTATGATCATTAATGACGTAAACCTATCTATTGCCTTCAGAGGGGTCAATGGCCTGAGTTCCTAAAGAGAGAAGGGAGAAGAACTTTTCCTGAGAAAATAAGTTGCTTTTTCCTATGTAAAAACCTTATAAAAAGGGAAGTTCATGGGTTTCTATATAGGCAGGGTGTGAGAATGACCCATTCTCACAGGTTTCACTATAGATAGGGTGCGAGGTGTTCACAGGTTGCTCTATAGCTAGGGTGCAAGAATGCCTGCACGTGGGAAAAATGAGCGTTTTCTCAAATCTTCTAGAAGGAGAAACTTCTATGGTGAGGTGGCATCTGAATGGTTTGGATCTTACTCACTTTCATGATTTAGTGGGATCATCCTAACCTCCTCACCTTATCCACTTCAACTTATAAAAGGAGAGGAGTTCTCATGGAGAAAGTTAGCTTGTGTTAGCTTTGTTGGTTCTTGAGATTGGGTTAGCTTTGTTGGTTCTTGAGCTTGTTATCTTTGGTTGGCTTGGAATTATTAGCTTGGTTGGAGTGGCTTTGAGACTTGCTTTGTCAAGATATATTGTGAATATCATCAGATCTATGCTCTCAGAATTCTTGGAGTGAAAGTGTGTGGGGAACGAAGGACAGTTGGAAGGGACCTTACGAAATCAAGGCAATGGTTGTAATCTCTCTTNGATCTTACTTCCTTTCATGATTTAGTGGGATCATCCTAACCTCCTCACCTTATCCACTTCAACTTATAAAAGGAGAGGAGTTCTCATGGAGAAAGTTAGCTTGTGTTAGCTTTGTTGGTTCAACTTGGGTTAGCTTTGTTGGTTCTTGAGCTTGTTATCTTTGGTTGGCTTGGAATTATTAGCTTGGTTGGAGTGGCTTTGAGACTTGCTTTGTCAAGATAGATTGTGAATATCATTAGATCTATGCTCTTAGAATTCTTGGAGTGAAAGTGTGTGGGGAATGAAGGATAGTTGGAAGGGACCTTACGAAATCAAGGCAATGGTTGTAATCTCTCTTTCATATTTAATATGATACAGTAATATGATTCTTTCCCATAAATCTAGTTCTACTTTATTGTATAACTCCTTGATCATATACATAGATTGACTGTTGAATAGATTGTGCTTTCTTCACTTCGATTGGTTTGTATTGTTTTGGTCTTGACTGTATGAGAGCATTGGAGCGAAGCGGGAGAAACAAAGACCAAAGGAAGCGATCATAAGGTATGTTCTTTGTTCTTGCCTCCTAGTACATTCAATAGTTAAAATATAGGGAAAGAGTATTATTCTGTCTTGCTTTGTTCTAGATCCAGGTGGATCTAGGGAGATCGGTTCGTGTCTGCACTTACGGATTTATCCAATAACACTAACCACCTTGAAATTTCTCTCTGAGTCCATAAATTAATCTGGTATTCCCCCCTAGAAGTTTCTCTTCTGACTCCACTGAGTTCAAACACACACTCCTTGCGTCAGCTTACCAAGTTTCCTCTCTCTGTCGTGCACTCCTTGCACTTAGCTTAGAGAACAAAACCTAAATCAACACACTCCTGGATAGGAAATTGTATCTCTATCCTTACAGCCGATTTCTAACATTCATCCACAATTCACAAACATGTAAATGTCATTCATTACACAACATCCATTACACAAAAATGTAAATCAGGAAAAACTTTCATTTTCTATTAATGGTGGAATGCCAAATTACAATGGTGGAGTCCAAGCTNAATTCTTGGAGTGAAAGTGTGTGGGGAACGAAGGACAGTTGGAAGGGACCTTACGAAATCAAGGCAATGGTTGTAATCTCTCTTTCACATTTAATATGATACAGTAATATGATTCTTTCCCATAAATCTAGTTCTACTTTATTGGATAACTCCTTGATCATATACATAGATTGACTGTTGAATAGATTGTGCTTTCTTCACTTCAATTGGTTTGTATTGTTTTGGTCTTGAATGTATGAGAGCATTGGAGCGAAGCAGGAGCAACAAAGACCAAAGGAAGCGATCATAAGGTATGTTCTTTGTTCTTGCCTCCTAGTACATTCAATAGTTAAAATATAGGGAAAGAGTATTATTCTGTCTTGCTTTGTTCTAGATCCAGGTGGATCTAGGGAGATCGGTTTGTGTCCACACTTACGGATTTATCCAATAACACTAACCACCTTGAAATTTCTCCCTGAGTCCATGAATTAATCTGGTATTCCCTCCTAGAAGTTTCTCTTCTGACTCCACTGAGTTCAAACACAAACTCTTTGCGTCGGCTTACCAAGTTTCCTCTCTCTGTCGTGCACTCCTTGCACTTAGCTTAGAGAACCAAACCTATCTCAACACACTCCCGGATAGGAAATTGTATCTCTATCCCTACAACCGATTTCTAACATTCATCCACAATTCATAAACATGTAAATGTCATTCATTACACAACATCCATTACACAAAAATGTAAATCAGGAAAAACTTTCATTTTCTATTAATGGTGGAATGCCAAATTACAATGGTGGAGTCCAAGCTACAACTGATTCTTGTCTCTCTATGTTTCTTTCCTTACAATCCGACTTGTCTAACCTCTAGTTAGAAACAATACATCAATTTATACAAGAGGGGCTCAATGAGATTCCCTCGCAAGATAAATTAATGGTGTCAAATCACCAACCCTAATTCCTATCTAAAGGGAAAATTACAATGATGAAAATCCACTCCAGATCGGATGCAGATCCATTATGCCGTCAACCTATTAATGGAAACCATATCTCCAGCTTGTGTGAAGGCATATATTTCTCCTTCCATATTGTCTTCATTAAATGCCTGGATATCGCCTTAGATTCTTGAGGAAAAATGAGAGGGCGACGCCTCTCCTCCCTTGAATGTGCACCATGTGTGTTTAATGAGATGGCGCATGCTGAGGTGGAGCGATTCTCCTGCATCAGGCTACATCTCTGGGTCTGCTTCCAATTGAGACTCCTTTATTAATTCTCAAACACTTGTGTTTTAAAATGACCTTTTTATTCATTGTTCAAACTCAAAAAAAGATTGCACCATCGAACTCATTGTGAAATTTTGAATTTTATACTCATTTTCTCGAAATTTCTCAAAAAAAGATTGCACCATCGAACTCATTGTGAAATTTCGAGAAAATGAGTATAAAATTCAAATATTTCCGTTAAGGAACCCCTTGGCATGAATTTCGATGCAAACCTAAACTATTGATAACCTTAGTCACAAACTCCGAGACCAAATACGTATTGTGTTATGTGTACCATATCTCAATCCACATGTTTTTTAAACAAGGTGTGATCCCTAACTGCTGTCCAATCCTTTGGAAAATATTAACTGTAATATTGTTAGGCCCCCTGTAATAGGAGCCACCCTTGGCGTAATGGTGAGGGAGTTAGCATAATATATGGAGGGTCGTGGGGTCAAACCCAGTTGACCATGCCATATATTATGGAATTTTGTTGAAGCACTTGTTAAATATAGTTTTGGCATTATCCAAAGTTTAANTGGTCCTATGAAAAATAGAATTTTGTACATCCCTATGGTGGTGGCAGGCTATGAATCCAACATCACATCCACCAAGACATCGAAATATCCTTTGGATTCTGCACTGAACACTACAAATTCGTACAAACCTGTGGACCCAAATGATGCAACAATTCGTCCACCCCTGGCATCTTAAACAGGTAAAATGAATGTCTCACACCTATATGCTTCATTCCACAGAAAATCCTTCAAAACTTAGTCACATGTATCCTTCATTCCCTAGCAAGCCTCATAGAATCATTCCCATAATGTAATCACTGATGAAAAAATCCATTAATGACAACATATACTAATGGAAACAACCTAAAAACAGTGCACCCAGTAGCATAACAGACTTTCAGTCCTTCATAACACACCTTGCGAACAAGAAAGACCTCAATAAAATCCCTTACACTGCTCTTGCACACCTTTAGATCCTAAAAGGACACCCCTTCTCCTTTAGTTCACCTCAACTCACTTTTTTGCACCTCAGAATTGATCTCTTGCTTTGTTTCACTACTAATGCAAAAATATATTTTGTATTTATAGTAATTTTCCCCCACTTTTAGGGCCGACCTATTGAATTCTCTCCTTTAAAGTGCCCATAAAGAGATATAACAAATTATCTTCTTGAATATTCTTTATCTTGAGACTTGGTTTTTGGAATTGATGAATGTGATTTGTTATTAGGCCTCTTCACTGGATATTTATTAATTGAATGTATTGATCTTAATATCCCTATAATGTGCTATCAATTCATCTGTAAAAGTAATCCAGGATGTAATAGTCCCAGAGGGATAATATGGGGTACCTACGGAGGTACCCAATGAGAATATTAATACGTTTATGTATTTTTATGTATGGAGGAAATTTCTAGTAAATAAGGCCCATGTAATAGTGTGAACACAATGAATGTGAGAAGGTTTACTAGAAGGTTCCACCTACTAAAAGGGTCCTTATCTATATTATTCTTAGGAGGTGAGTAGTATTATATAAAGAAGTGTAAGCAATATATTGAGGCATGATCAACACTATTGTTAATGTATCGATCATTTATTGAGTATATAACAATTGACATCAAAGCTCTTTCCTGGGCCAAATAAGAATTTTTTTTTCTTCTTTTTGCATATTTTTCAAAGGAAAATGAGGTGACACACCTCCGATTCAATTTTGAAACTTTCTAAGTAGAATTTTTAGAAACTAGTTGGATATTTGAGTTCCTATTGGAAAAACACCCAATTTAAAAATAAACAAATCCTATGAAATAGAGTCCAAGAAATATTTAAAATCAACTCTTTTTTAGGGTTTTTCCATGGATGGATACTTGATTTGTAGATCAAACATCATTTTCTAGAGTTAGATTTCAGTGAAACCAACTCCATTAGATTCATATTGATTGTGGAATTTCATAATTATTATCATAATAGCTAAGAAAATAAGTATAGCTACAATTATCCTCATTTTAATTTAGCAATTGCAAGGAACTCCCTTACAAAGTAAGTTGTTTTTATAAACCCTAGTTTTTATGGAAAGTTTTTTGTCCTAGAACTATGTGGTATTTTATAGAAAAATATGATGGTCTTACTATTGAATAATACAAAAATTAAAGGTAGTCAATATGGGGAAATGAGTGGAAATTTAATGTAAGTTTTAAAGATGATTCTTTCCTATGGTGGATGTTGTTTAACCATGAAAATATGATGGAAATTTCAAATGAATCCTTTGAACAAATAATTTTAAATAGATGCTCTTATGCTAATAAGAATACGAAACAAAGCACCTAGGGTTTAATTTTGTATGGAAACTCTATATTACATGTTCATGGATGTGGTGACAAAGAAAAGGTCATCATCTTTACTAACCCTAGTTTCCAACATAATTTCATCAATGTCCATTTGGCTAATAGATTGCAACTTCCTACAAAACATATTCAAAGCACACAAGTCGAGGGTGAGACTATGCAAAGTTTCAAATATTTAAAACTCATCGTGGATAATATGTGTTTCATTTTGATTTTCATGCCATAGATATGCATGATGTGGATGTTAATCTTGGATATCCTTGGATGGAATGAGTTGATATATTTAATGTTGATATGAAAAAAACGTTTTTGAAAAATTTGTATGACAAAAATAAAATTACACTACAAGAAGGGCCCAAGGAGGCACATGATAAAATCCTTGTAGGGAAAAAAATTGTAGTACCTAATGACACATCATATGAAGAATATGGGCTTGAATGAACCACATGTTTAAGAGTCCAAGAAATCATAATTGAGAGATAATTTTGATGTATATCACCATCCAAACCACATAGAGAAACAATCGTCATCAATATATGGGCATGAGAATCAACAAAATTATTATGTACCAACATGGCACTAGAAAGGAAACTGATCAAGAGGTACATGGAGGACTACCAAAACTACAAGACAATATCAAAGTCGAGAAACAAACCCATGACACCAATGGAACAATAAGAGTCAAGATGAGGGTAGAAAGGAAACAATTGGACATCATGTTCATATTCCATTAGGATGAATGTATGCTTGTACTTCGTACCAGTTAGATACATTTCTTAGCCGATCATATTACATGGTTTCTTCCTATTTTTCAAGGATGAAACACGAGAAGGGGGGTGGAATGTAGTATAAATAGGGGGGTAATATGGGCTACCTAAGGAGGTACCTAATGGGAATATCAATTTCATTATGTATTTTTATGAATGGAGGTAATTTCTTGTAAATAATTTCCATGTAATATTGTGAACATAATAAATATGAAAAAGTCTTACTAGGAGGTTCCTTCCCTTGATTGTTCTTAGAAGGTATGTAGTATTATATAAAGAAGTGAAAACAATGCAATGAAGCATGGTAAATAATATTGTTATTTTAACATTCAAGGATTGCTTGGGAGTGCATTCCTTCCATAATGAATAATAGATGGTGTTACTCTACATAAAGGGTTTTCTCTACAATTTCCCTTGTGTTTATTCTTTTATCTACGTGATTTGGTTATATATTATATTTTCATATCTGAGGATGGTAATATGGCGTACCTAGGGAGGTAATCCATATTAACCTCTTATGAATATTACACAAGAGACAATAAAATCATTTTTTCATTCATAAATCCATTAGTACCAAATAAACTGATCTCGTTATAAATACAAGGATGTGAAAGTTACCTTTTGTAAAGTTGGAACTTGGTGTAGATCAAATAATTTATCCATCCTAAATATCCATGTTATAGGATATTTACCATAAAATTTACCCATATCAATATGATATAGGTGGATATCAATGGCCACCCACCTATTCCACTGGCTCAAAGAACAATTTTCATTTTGGAAAATTTTCCTAGTTTTTCGAGTTGTAAACTTCTGAGGTCATTTTGAGGCCCTAAACAACATTTTTTGGGAGTGACATAGTCACACTGTCGATTTTACCCAAAGTGTGATGAAAACATGTGTAGTCCTCATATATTTCTTTCCAATAAGCTATCATGCGCATAAAACAAAGATCGTATGCAAATTTTACAACCCTGAGAAGTTGATGTACCAACTTACCCCGTCGGGGGCCACATGACTTTTGGAACTTCATCTCTTAGGGTTAGGTTTTTGGATGTTTAGGGTTTAATCATTTATGATTTATGTTTAAAAGGAATTTGGAGCCTCATTGTAACCATATTCTTATGAATGAGCATAGACGTCACATCTCTCAGGGATAAGCTGCCACAATTCAAGCAAGTTTCTTTCAGTCTATATTTTTACAGTTTCAACATATTCTCTGTATTAATGCAAGTCAATTTTGATTGTATCTCTATGTATTTATTTTCTATACATTTGTATTCTATTTCATTCCATTTATAAATCCATATTAGTGGTATCAAAGAGGTCTACTCTTTATTATTTTCTTTGTGCATGTCCCCAACGAGGTTAGGGTACAAGGAGTTGAGAATCGAAGTGGTTGAGCCCTTGAAAGACCATCCCATCCGATAAAAAAAACCTCCCATGGTGGAAGAAAAGAGAGAAAATGGAGAAGGAGATGCTTTTAAATTGTTTCTAGAGGAAGCCCTCACACGACAAAGGAACGAGATGATGGGCAAATTTGCACAAATCTTTCAATGAATTCCAACAGGTGACGCATCTTCATCAAGTGAACATGCCCCCCATTCAAGGTACAAGTCAATTTTGATGTCCCTTTATTTGAAGGCCAAATAGATGCAGATGCTATAGATAAATGGTTGAACTTACTAGAAGGGTATTTTTCCGTCCATAGTTTTTCTGATAGAGAAAACATTACCTTTGCATTCCTTAAGGTTGTCCCCCATATCAAGGATTGGTGGGATACTTAATGTGAGCAAAGGGCCATTGAGGAATATGAAATATTTGTGGTCACTCCCACTTGGGATTATTTAAGGGATTCTATTAAGGAACAATACTACCATGTTGGAAGCTACGATGACTAATAGACAAGATGGACCACACTGCAATAGGAAAGGGACCTGAAAATACCAAATTTCACAAATATATTCCATACCTTGTGCACCAAGATGGGTATCAAGGAATTCGAACGAAATTTGGTGGTTGAGTATCGTAGATCTCTGCATAGATACATCAAAACAAAAATGGAGTTTTTGGACATCTCATCCCTGGGTGGGACATATCGATATGTTGTCAAAATCGAGCAGAAATTTAAACAGAAGAAGCGGGAGTTTGGATACAAAAATTCCTCACAAAAAAAGTAGGGAAAAGTCATCCCTAACGCATAGATCAAAGGACAGAGTAAGGATGGACCCCCTCAAGAAAACCATTCCAAGATGAAAAAAATAAGGGTAATCAAAAGATGAAGAAAGATAGTGGGAAGTGGTGTGAATTCCATAAAGTCCCTTCCCGTAAGACTGATGAATGTCACTCGAAGAAATAATTGGTGGTCGAGATGAAAGCCTCATATTCAGAGGATAGTTTCGAATCTGAATCAGATCAAGAAAAAGAGAAGCACATTTTTGACACATAACCTAGTGCCATTGTTGCGACCACCAAGGTCCAACCAAGTGAACTAGAGGAAGGTGAATGCCTTTTTCACTCGTAGATGTGGGTGAAGGGTGCCCCACTACATTTCATTGTTGATATCGAAAGTCAAAAGAACCTGATCTCAATAGAGGTTGTTAAGAAATTGAACCTGCCAATGACACCACACTGACAACCCTACACAATCACATGGTTCTACCAAGGAAGAGACCTCTATGTCAGCTAACATTTTCGCCTAGCCTATGGCATCCTTCCCTTCAAGGATGAGGTATTGTGTGATATTTCCACCTTGAATTTTGTGATGTTCTTTTAGGCCAACCATATTTGTGGAAACAACATGCTGTATATGAATCTAGACCGCATAGTGTTATTATTACTTTGGGTAGACAATTGTACAAGATACCATAGGTAGCTCCACCCACCACTATTTCTTTGATATTTGCTAAAAAATGAAGGAAGGATGTTTCTGAGACCGAGAAATTTGTCTTCTTCATGATTCGCTCTCAAATTAAATAGAAGGTCGCAACCACATCCATGGCCTCTCCTCACAGCAAAATAAAGTTTACAAGATCATGGAAGAATACAGAGACATATTCTACTCACCCACTGGGGTGTCACGAAACTGTTAGGTCAAGCATTCAATTGATCTAACCCTTGATGAATATCTACCCAATGGGCCAGTCTATCGCTGCTATCTGATGGGAAATGAGGAAATTAAGCGACAGATCTAAGAGATGCTTCAAAAGGAGAAAATCCGACCCATCTCCTCACTCTACGAGAGTGCAATTGTACTTGTATAAAATAAAGATGGTACTTGGTGACTTTGCATTGATTACAGGGCCCTAAACAAAATCATAGTCAAGAACTGGTACCCAATTCCCCAAATTGATGACCATCTTGACCAGCTCAAGGGAGCCAAGTTTTTCAGCAAGATTGATCTGAATTCTGGCTACCACTAAGTCCCAATCAAACAAACTGATGTATGGAAGACTACTTTCAAGTCCAAAGAAGGTATTTTTGAATGACTAGTCATGACATTTGGTTTGAAAAATGATCCAACAAATTTCATGAGGTTGATGGATGATATATTGTATCCCTTCATCGATTCTCTTGTGGTGTTATATATGGATGACATCCTCATATTCAAAATAATTGCATAGAACACTTGCAACATATTCAATGGGTATTTCACACTCTGTGGCAACACAAGCTATATTCNTGGTCCTATGAAAAATAGAATTTTGTACATCCCTATGGTGGTGGCAGGCTATGAATCCAACATCACATCCACCAAGACATCGAAATATCCTTTGGATTCTGCACTGAACACTACAAATTCGTACAAACCTGTGGACCCAAATGATGCAACAATTCGTCCACCCCTGGCATCTTAAACAGGTAAAATGAATGTCTCACACCTATATGCTTCATTCCACAGAAAATCCTTCAAAACTTAGTCACATGTATCCTTCATTCCCTAGCAAGCCTCATAGAATCATTCCCATAATGTAATCACTGATGAAAAAATCCATTAATGACAACATATACTAATGGAAACAACCTAAAAACAGTGCACCCAGTAGCATAACAGACTTTCAGTCCTTCATAACACACCTTGCGAACAAGAAAGACCTCAATAAAATCCCTTACACTGCTCTTGCACACCTTTAGATCCTAAAAGGACACCCCTTCTCCTTTAGTTCACCTCAACTCACTTTTTTGCACCTCAGAATTGATCTCTTGCTTTGTTTCACTACTAATGCAAAAATATATTTTGTATTTATAGTAATTTTCCCCCACTTTTAGGGCCGACCTATTGAATTCTCTCCTTTAAAGTGCCCATAAAGAGATATAACAAATTATCTTCTTGAATATTCTTTATCTTGAGACTTGGTTTTTGGAATTGATGAATGTGATTTGTTATTAGGCCTCTTCACTGGATATTTATTAATTGAATGTATTGATCTTAATATCCCTATAATGTGCTATCAATTCATCTGTAAAAGTAATCCAGGATGTAATAGTCCCAGAGGGATAATATGGGGTACCTACGGAGGTACCCAATGAGAATATTAATACGTTTATGTATTTTTATGTATGGAGGAAATTTCTAGTAAATAAGGCCCATGTAATAGTGTGAACACAATGAATGTGAGAAGGTTTACTAGAAGGTTCCACCTACTAAAAGGGTCCTTATCTATATTATTCTTAGGAGGTGAGTAGTATTATATAAAGAAGTGTAAGCAATATATTGAGGCATGATCAACACTATTGTTAATGTATCGATCATTTATTGAGTATATAACAATTGACATCAAAGCTCTTTCCTGGGCCAAATAAGAATTTTTTTTTCTTCTTTTTGCATATTTTTCAAAGGAAAATGAGGTGACACACCTCCGATTCAATTTTGAAACTTTCTAAGTAGAATTTTTAGAAACTAGTTGGATATTTGAGTTCCTATTGGAAAAACACCCAATTTAAAAATAAACAAATCCTATGAAATAGAGTCCAAGAAATATTTAAAATCAACTCTTTTTTAGGGTTTTTCCATGGATGGATACTTGATTTGTAGATCAAACATCATTTTCTAGAGTTAGATTTCAGTGAAACCAACTCCATTAGATTCATATTGATTGTGGAATTTCATAATTATTATCATAATAGCTAAGAAAATAAGTATAGCTACAATTATCCTCATTTTAATTTAGCAATTGCAAGGAACTCCCTTACAAAGTAAGTTGTTTTTATAAACCCTAGTTTTTATGGAAAGTTTTTTGTCCTAGAACTATGTGGTATTTTATAGAAAAATATGATGGTCTTACTATTGAATAATACAAAAATTAAAGGTAGTCAATATGGGGAAATGAGTGGAAATTTAATGTAAGTTTTAAAGATGATTCTTTCCTATGGTGGATGTTGTTTAACCATGAAAATATGATGGAAATTTCAAATGAATCCTTTGAACAAATAATTTTAAATAGATGCTCTTATGCTAATAAGAATACGAAACAAAGCACCTAGGGTTTAATTTTGTATGGAAACTCTATATTACATGTTCATGGATGTGGTGACAAAGAAAAGGTCATCATCTTTACTAACCCTAGTTTCCAACATAATTTCATCAATGTCCATTTGGCTAATAGATTGCAACTTCCTACAAAACATATTCAAAGCACACAAGTCGAGGGTGAGACTATGCAAAGTTTCAAATATTTAAAACTCATCGTGGATAATATGTGTTTCATTTTGATTTTCATGCCATAGATATGCATGATGTGGATGTTAATCTTGGATATCCTTGGATGGAATGAGTTGATATATTTAATGTTGATATGAAAAAAACGTTTTTGAAAAATTTGTATGACAAAAATAAAATTACACTACAAGAAGGGCCCAAGGAGGCACATGATAAAATCCTTGTAGGGAAAAAAATTGTAGTACCTAATGACACATCATATGAAGAATATGGGCTTGAATGAACCACATGTTTAAGAGTCCAAGAAATCATAATTGAGAGATAATTTTGATGTATATCACCATCCAAACCACATAGAGAAACAATCGTCATCAATATATGGGCATGAGAATCAACAAAATTATTATGTACCAACATGGCACTAGAAAGGAAACTGATCAAGAGGTACATGGAGGACTACCAAAACTACAAGACAATATCAAAGTCGAGAAACAAACCCATGACACCAATGGAACAATAAGAGTCAAGATGAGGGTAGAAAGGAAACAATTGGACATCATGTTCATATTCCATTAGGATGAATGTATGCTTGTACTTCGTACCAGTTAGATACATTTCTTAGCCGATCATATTACATGGTTTCTTCCTATTTTTCAAGGATGAAACACGAGAAGGGGGGTGGAATGTAG
This sequence comes from Picea glauca, assembly GCA_000966675.3. Lineage (NCBI taxonomy): Eukaryota > Viridiplantae > Streptophyta > Pinopsida > Pinales > Pinaceae > Picea > Picea glauca. Next base: position 355,263 of record JZKD02S0136197.1, read on the forward strand.
TATAAATAGGGGGGTAATATGGGCTACCTAAGGAGGTACCTAATGGGAATATCAATTTCATTATGTATTTTTATGAATGGAGGTAATTTCTTGTAAATAATTTCCATGTAATATTGTGAACATAATAAATATGAAAAAGTCTTACTAGGAGGTTCCTTCCCTTGATTGTTCTTAGAAGGTATGTAGTATTATATAAAGAAGTGAAAACAATGCAATGAAGCATGGTAAATAATATTGTTATTTTAACATTCAAGGATTGCTTGGGAGTGCATTCCTTCCATAATGAATAATAGATGGTGTTACTCTACATAAAGGGTTTTCTCTACAATTTCCCTTGTGTTTATTCTTTTATCTACGTGATTTGGTTATATATTATATTTTCATATCTGAGGATGGTAATATGGCGTACCTAGGGAGGTAATCCATATTAACCTCTTATGAATATTACACAAGAGACAATAAAATCATTTTTTCATTCATAAATCCATTAGTACCAAATAAACTGATCTCGTTATAAATACAAGGATGTGAAAGTTACCTTTTGTAAAGTTGGAACTTGGTGTAGATCAAATAATTTATCCATCCTAAATATCCATGTTATAGGATATTTACCATAAAATTTACCCATATCAATATGATATAGGTGGATATCAATGGCCACCCACCTATTCCACTGGCTCAAAGAACAATTTTCATTTTGGAAAATTTTCCTAGTTTTTCGAGTTGTAAACTTCTGAGGTCATTTTGAGGCCCTAAACAACATTTTTTGGGAGTGACATAGTCACACTGTCGATTTTACCCAAAGTGTGATGAAAACATGTGTAGTCCTCATATATTTCTTTCCAATAAGCTATCATGCGCATAAAACAAAGATCGTATGCAAATTTTACAACCCTGAGAAGTTGATGTACCAACTTACCCCGTCGGGGGCCACATGACTTTTGGAACTTCATCTCTTAGGGTTAGGTTTTTGGATGTTTAGGGTTTAATCATTTATGATTTATGTTTAAAAGGAATTTGGAGCCTCATTGTAACCATATTCTTATGAATGAGCATAGACGTCACATCTCTCAGGGATAAGCTGCCACAATTCAAGCAAGTTTCTTTCAGTCTATATTTTTACAGTTTCAACATATTCTCTGTATTAATGCAAGTCAATTTTGATTGTATCTCTATGTATTTATTTTCTATACATTTGTATTCTATTTCATTCCATTTATAAATCCATATTAGTGGTATCAAAGAGGTCTACTCTTTATTATTTTCTTTGTGCATGTCCCCAACGAGGTTAGGGTACAAGGAGTTGAGAATCGAAGTGGTTGAGCCCTTGAAAGACCATCCCATCCGATAAAAAAAACCTCCCATGGTGGAAGAAAAGAGAGAAAATGGAGAAGGAGATGCTTTTAAATTGTTTCTAGAGGAAGCCCTCACACGACAAAGGAACGAGATGATGGGCAAATTTGCACAAATCTTTCAATGAATTCCAACAGGTGACGCATCTTCATCAAGTGAACATGCCCCCCATTCAAGGTACAAGTCAATTTTGATGTCCCTTTATTTGAAGGCCAAATAGATGCAGATGCTATAGATAAATGGTTGAACTTACTAGAAGGGTATTTTTCCGTCCATAGTTTTTCTGATAGAGAAAACATTACCTTTGCATTCCTTAAGGTTGTCCCCCATATCAAGGATTGGTGGGATACTTAATGTGAGCAAAGGGCCATTGAGGAATATGAAATATTTGTGGTCACTCCCACTTGGGATTATTTAAGGGATTCTATTAAGGAACAATACTACCATGTTGGAAGCTACGATGACTAATAGACAAGATGGACCACACTGCAATAGGAAAGGGACCTGAAAATACCAAATTTCACAAATATATTCCATACCTTGTGCACCAAGATGGGTATCAAGGAATTCGAACGAAATTTGGTGGTTGAGTATCGTAGATCTCTGCATAGATACATCAAAACAAAAATGGAGTTTTTGGACATCTCATCCCTGGGTGGGACATATCGATATGTTGTCAAAATCGAGCAGAAATTTAAACAGAAGAAGCGGGAGTTTGGATACAAAAATTCCTCACAAAAAAAGTAGGGAAAAGTCATCCCTAACGCATAGATCAAAGGACAGAGTAAGGATGGACCCCCTCAAGAAAACCATTCCAAGATGAAAAAAATAAGGGTAATCAGAAGATGAAGAAATATAGTGGGAATTGGTGTGAATTCCATAAAGTCCCTTCCCGTAAGACTGATGAATGTCACTTGAAGAAATAATTGGTGGTCGAGATGAAAGCCTCATATTCAGAGGATAGTTTTGAATCTAAATCAGATTGAGAAAAAGAGAAGCACATTATTGACACATAACCTAGTGCCATTGTTGCGACCACCAAGGTTCAACCAAGTGAACTAGAGGAAGGTGAATTCCTTTTTCACTCGTAGATGTGGGTGAAGGGTGCCCCACTACATTTCATTGTTGATATCAAAAGTCAAAAGAACTTGATCTCAGTAAAGGTTGTTAAGCAATTGAACCTTCCAATGACACCACACTGACAACCCTACACAATCACATGGTTCTACCAAGGAAGAGACCTCTATGTCATCTAACATTTTCGCCTAGCCTATGTCATCCTTCCCTTCAAGGATGAGGTATTGTGTGATATTTCCACCTTGAATTTTGTGATGTTCTTTTAGGCCAACCATATTTGTGGAAACAACATGTTGTATATGAATCTAGACCGCATAGTGTTATTATTACTTTGGGTAGTCAATTGTACAAGATACCATAGGTAGCTCCAGCTACCACTATTTCTTTGATATTTTCTAAAAAATGCAAGAAGGATGTTTCCGAGACCGAGAAATTTGTCTTCTTCATGATTCACTCTCAAAGTAAATAGAAGGTCGTAACCACATCCATGGCCTCTCCTCGCAGTAAAAGAAAGTTTACAAGATCATGGAAGAATACATAGACATATTCTACTCACCCACTGGGGTGTCACGAAACTGTTAGGTCAAGCATTCAATTGATCTAACCCTTGATGAAGATCTACCCAATGGGCCAGTCTATCGCTGCTATCTGATGGGAAATGAGGAAATTAAGCGACATATCTAAGAGATGCTTCAAAAGGATAAAATCCGACCCAGCTCCTCACTCTGCGAGAGTCCAATTGTACTTGTATAAAAGAAAGATGGTACTTGGTGACTTTGCACTGATTACAGGGCCCTAAACAAAATCATAGTCAAGAACTGGTACCCAATTCCCCAAATTGATGACTGTCTTGACCAGCTCAAGGGAGCCAAGTTTTTTAGCAAGATTGATCTGAATTCTGGCTACCACTAAGTCCCAATCAAACAAACTGATGTATGGAAGACTACTTTCAAGTCCAGAGAAGGTATTTTTGAATGACTAGTCATGACATTTGGTTTGAAAAATGATCCAACAAATTTCATGAGGTTGATGGATGATATATTGTATCCCTTCACTGATTCTCTTGTGGTGTTATATATGGATGACATCCTCATATTCAAAATAATTGCATAGAACACTTGCAACATATTCAATGGGTATTTCACACTCTGTGGCAACACAAGCTATATTCTAAGCTGGAAAAATGATCCTTTGACATGAAGATGATCCAATACCTAGGATACATTGTTGATAAGCATGGTGTACATGTGGATCCAACCAATATCCAATTCATTCATGACTGGCTAGCACCGACCACTCTAAGTGAGCTTCAAAGTTTCTTAGGACTTGCAACTTCTATCACAGGTTCGTGTTGGGATTCTTCCATATTGCATGGGCCCTCAACCAAGTGACCAAAAATGGTGGAAAGGAAAATTTTGTGTGGGGGGAGTCACAACAACAAGCATTCAATGATTTTAAATATCACTTGTGTTCATATCCAACACTCTACTTACCCTATCTGCAATAACCTTTTGAAATTGAGACCGATGCTTCAAACTATGTCGTGGGCACAATCCTCACTTAACACGATCATCTACTGGCATATCATAGTGAGAAACTAACAGATGTCGTTTGAAATCACCCCACCTATGACAAATAAATGTAATCCATCGTACAATCCTACTGACAATGGAAGAAATACATTCTTAGGAAGGATACATTCATCAACACTGATCACAATCCTTTGTAGTTCATGCAGACACAAGGAAAATTATAGAACGACCTCCATCAAAATTGGTCAACGTACTTGGATAAATTCCATCTCAACATCAAACATAAGACATGGAGCACCAATCATGTCATTGACTGCTTCAATTGACTTCCAGTTGCAGCGCTTAACTATGATGCTCCACTCCCGTGGCCATGAGGCATACGAGTGGCCCCAACTCTACAAGAGAGATACTAACTTTGCTACCACTTACCAGATGCTAGACACAAGTGCGATTGCCACTGAATTTCATATTCAGGATGGTCTGTTATGCCATCTGGGCCACCTCTATGTTCCTTCAAGAGAGCGTGAAAAGATGATTTGAGAAGCTCATTACAATAGGATGGCAGGACATTTTGGAATGGAAAAGGCCATGGAAATACTACATAATCATTTCTACTAGCTAAAATGTCAACATGATGTCAACAAGTGTATCAGGTCCTAGAATGTGTATGCCATTTCCAAACAAACCACTAAGAATCAAGGCCTGTACACCTCTCTTTCTACTCCCGACAGACCATGGGAATCCACCTCGATGGACTACATGTTGGGCCTTCCTTCAACCAAGCAGGGAAATGACCGTATTTTTTTGGTGGTTGATTGGTTTTCTAAAATGGCCATATTCATAGCATGCCAGAAGAATATCATAGTAGAGGCCACTGCCAATATCTTCTTTGAATGGGTGTGGGTAAACTTCGGTATACCACATACCATCATATCAGATCAGGAAAACAAGTTCCTTAGCACATTCTAGTCCATCCTCTCATCATTTTGGGACACCAAGCTCACCAAATCCACTGACTTCCACACCCAAACTGATGGCTAGACATAGGTCATGAACATAATGATCATGCATATCATGCACATGTACAACTCCAAACATATGTGCACATGGGATGAGAGTCTCCCCTTTGTTCAACACAACTACAACAGAGCCCTTCATATATCGACCGACCATAATCCCTTTCAGGTGGTGTTGGGATTTCAACCATTGGGTCCCATTGATGTCAAACTACGTGTTGCATCCACACAGGAAGAATCATCCCATTCTCAATCTGAGGCCGACAAAGCCACCAAGTTTATTGAACAAATTCAACACATCTAAAAATATATCCATGATATTTTGCAGAAAGCCAATGCTAAGTAGAAATAATGCCATGATCAACACCGAGTGTCACACAAGTTTCAGGTGGGAGACAAGGTTTAGTTGCATTTGCTGAAAGAGAGCCTTACAAGACCCCATCAAAATAATCATCCACTTCTCTATGGACCTTACACCATCACCAAGGTTGTGGATGAAAATGATTTTGAGCTAAGTATTACCCCCTTCCTTGGCTTGCTTCCCTTGTTCAATGTGGGCCTCCTTCGGCCATACTTCCCACCATTATTGGACACATTAGAGATCATAGAGAAGTTGACACTGACATATCTCAACTATGATTGCATGGAGCATAAGTCCATTGATCAAATCAGAGACACTCAGACCAAGGGAACTTGACAACAGAGGATCCAACTTTATCAGGTTGTCAAAGAAGGGCAACTCCTGCATGAAGGAAAGTGGTGCACCTAGGGTGAAGTTCAACATAAGTTTTTCCATATGATGGGGTCACTCAAAGAAATGGAGATCTCTACTTCCTAATGGGGGAGAAATGATCTAGGTAGATATCAATGGACACCCACATATTCCACTGGCTCAAAGAACAATTTTCATTTTGACATTTTTCCTAGTTTTTCAGGTCCTAAACGTCCAGGGCCGTTTTGAGGCCTGAAACCACATTTTTTGGGCGTGGCGTAGTCACACAAGAGGATTTAGCTAGAGTGTAACAACAACATATATAGTCCTCAAATAGTTGTTTCCAATTAGATATTGTGCACCTAAAATGGAAACTGTATTCAAAAGTTACGACCCCGGGAAGTTGATGTACCAACTTACCCCATCGGGGCCCACATGAATTTTGGTTCTTCATCTCCTAGGGTTAGGTTTTTGGATGTTTAGGGTTTTCTCATTTATTATTTATGTTAAAAATTCCTTTGGAGCCTCATTATAGTTCTATCTTCTTGCAAACAAGCATAACCATCACATCTCTTCTCAAAGATAAGTTACCACCATTCGAGCATGTTTGTTTCAGTCTGTATTTTTACAGTTTCAACATATTCTCTTTATTAATATAAGTCAAATTTTGTTGTATCTCTGTGTATTTATTTGCTATACATTTGTAATCCATTTCGTTCCATTTGTAAATATGTATCACAATATTGGTAATTAAGTATTTCATTGGTGCCAAGTTGAATCCCTATTGATGAAGATAATGGAGTGATGAATAATTATGATTCTTGGATGCAATCCTTATTTTCTCCACACTTTCCTCCCTACTTTTATGATTTCCATGTGTCCCTATATCATCTTCAAGGAACCTCTCATCTAGGGTATGTAAGATCATGGTTGTTATGGAATTTGGTAATTGTTCCATATTTTGTTCCATGGAATTTTGTAATCATTCCATCTTTTGATCCATTTCCCCTTTAAGTAATTCTTCCACATATAACAAATCATCCTTTTTCAACACAGTATCACCTATTTCCTTAAATTGGTTCTCCAATTTGGATATTTGGTTATGTATCTCTTCACTTTCTTCATGATTCATGGTTGAGCTCTTTGGGGGTTTAATTGGTGTAGTATTTTTTGGAGTATACTTTTCCATGTGTGATAAAAATAATGTTTATATATACTTTTACCACACACCCCAAAATAGATCTTCCAATCAAATTTATGTCAATTGTAATTTACATACCTTTGAAATCCTAATTTGGATATTGTTATGTAACATGATCTTGAAAATTAAATAAATATATATTTTGTACACCTATTTCTTTGAAATTTTGGTTTTTGGTAGCCTGATATGTCTTCTCTATAATGCCATAGGTTTGACTAAATTTTGAGGTGTAAAACAAAGCTATGGAAACTTTCTCAATGCTTCTTGTTTTTCTTCCTTTCAAGAGAGAGAAATTGTACAACTTGCCACATGTCCAATTTTTCCAGTCTACTTCTAAATGTTTTACCAAAAATTCCATGTTATATGTTCTTTCCAAAGGAACTACTGACACTCAATTTGGATTTTCCTAGGTTTAGAACACCCATTTGAGACTAGTTTTAGGACTGTTCAAAAACCTTAAATTTAACAACTTGTATTTCCAAAATTATAGTGAATTAGAAATTTATATTTATACAAAAGGAACTTAGATTTTCCTTATGATACTCCTAAGAATTTGATAATTTGAAACTTTACCAAAAAATAGTTATAGCAAAAATTTCAAGAAGACTCATTTGAGAAAAGTTTCAGGACTATTAAAGAACACGAAGTTTCACATGTTAAATATATAT
>JZKD02S0136209.1:4256-23921 GCA_000966675.3 Picea glauca
GCAACACAAGTTGTGTGCCAATTTGGAGAAGTGCACTTTTGGCATGACCCAGGTTCAGTATCTGGGATACATTATTAATAAGCAGGGGGTGCATGTGGATCCAACCAAGATCCAAGTCATTCGGGATTGGCCAACCCCAACCACCTTAACAGAGCTCCGCATCTTTTTGGGTCTTGCCAATTTCTACCGCAGGTTTGTGTTGAGATTCACTCATATTACTTGGCCCTTGAGTCAAGTCACCAAGGGAGGAGCGAAAGCAAAATTATTTTGGTCTGAATCTCAACAGAAGGCATTCGAAGATTTGAAGCATCACCTCTACTCTGCACCAGGGCTCACATTACCAGACTTGCAACAGCTATTTGAGATCGATACAGATGCCTCCGACTATGCTATTGGGGAAGTCCTTACTCAACAGGGGCATCTAGTGGCATATCACAGTGAGACACTTTCCGACACAGTCCGAAAGTATCCCACTTATGAAAAAGAGATGTATTCCATTCTGCAGGATTGCCGACAATGGAAGCATTACCTTTTGGGAAAGGAAACGTTCATCCACAAAGAGCACCGACCCTTGCAGTGCATACAAACACAAGGGAAGTTGCAGAACTATCACCATCAGAAGTGGTCCACATCCTGCAACAGTTTCAGTTGAAAATTAAGTACAAGAAAGGAAGCACCAATAATGTTGCAGACTGCCTCAACCGACCCCCTATCATGGCGCTAACCACGGTGCTCAACTCTTGTGGGCACGAGACTTCCGATTGGCTGCTTCTCTACAAAAGTGATCCAGAATTCGGACACACATACAATATGCTCTTGGAGGGTAAGCAAGCTCCTAATTTTCACCTCCAGGATGCCCTACTATTTCACCTGGGGCATCTTTGTGTTCCTTCAAGCGAGTGTGCCAAGATAATTTGGGAGGCGCACTACAGTCGAGTCGTTAGGCATTTCGGGGTCCAGAAAACCGTGGCAGTACTGCAAAAGTATTTCTATTGGCCGAACCTTCAACAGGATGTCGGGAAGTACATCAAGTCCTGCACTGCTTGCGCCATTGCCAAACCGACCATCAAGAAGCAAGGCCTATATACCTCTGTTGCCTACCCCTAGTCGACCTTGGGAATCTATCTCCATGAATTATATGTCGGAACTTCCTTCTACTAAGCATGGCAATGACTGTGTTTTTTTGGTCGTCAACAGATTCTCGAAGATGTTCATTATGATGGCCTGCAAGAAGAATATCACAGCAGAAGCCACTTCTAAACTCTTCTTTGAATAAGTGTGGGTACACTTTGGGACCATAGTCTATCATCTCAGATTGGGACAACAGGTTCCTCATTACATTTTGTTCCAGCCTCTGATCGATGTTGGACACCAAGCTCACCAAGTCCACAACTTTCCATCCGCAAACCGNTGGCAGTACTGCAAAAGTATTTCTATTGGCCGAACCTTCGACAGGATGTCGGGAAGTACATCAAGTCCTGCACTGCTTGCGCCATTGCCAAACCGACCATCAAGAAGCAAGGCCTATATACTTTGTTGCCTACCCCTAGTCGACCTTGGGAATCTATCTCCATGAATTATATGTCGGAACTTCCTTCTACTAAGCATGGCAATGACTGTGTTTTTGTGGTCGTCGACAGATTCTCGAAGATGTTCATTATGATGGCCTGCAAGAAGAATATCATAGCAGAAGCCACTTCTAAACTCTTCTTTGAATGAGTGTGGGTACACTTTGGGGCCATAGTCTATCATCTCAGATTGGGACAACAGGTTCCTCATTACATTTTGTTCCAGCCTCTGATCGATGTTGGACACCAAGCTCACCAAGTCCACAACTTTCCATCCGCAAACCGATGGCCAGACAGAGGTCGTCAACCGGATGATTGTACACATTTTGTGCATGTACAACTCAAAGAATCCACACACATGGGATGAGATCCTCCCTTGTGTACAACACAGCTACAATCAGGCTCTCCATAGCTCAACCAACCACAACGCCTTTCAGGTGGGCTTGGGATTTCAGCCACTATATCCCATTGAAGTAGCCATGCCATTTGCGGCTACTCAGGCAGATTCAACCCATGTCCAGTCTGAGGCTGACAAGGAAAACAACTTCATTGAGCGCATTCAGCACATCCGTCGACAGGTTCATGACATCTTGGACAAAGCCAATGCTAAGTACAAGCAGCGACATGATCAACATCGGGTGCCACACAACTTCCAGGTGAGCGAAAAAGTGTGGCTACATTTGCAAAAGGAGCGCCTTGCTGGACCCTACCGCAAGATTCGTCCGCTCCGATATGGGTCATACACCATCACCAACATTGTAGGGGACAATTCCTTTGAGCTCAGTATTCCACCATTCCTTGGTCTGCATCCAGTGTTCAATATGGACCGCCTTCGGTCCTACTTTCCACCTCTACTGGACACATCCAACATCGAAGAACAACTCACACTAATAGAGTTAAACCCAGATTGCATGGAACAAGCCACAATTGATCGGATTATGGACACACAGATCAAGAACACTGGCCAACAGAGGATCCAGCTATATCGAGTTGTCAAAGCAGGCCAACTCCTTCACCAGGGACCAAGTTCAGCAGAAGTTTCTTCATCTCATGGAGGAACTCAACGCAATGGGGACCATTGCTTCCTAAAGGGGGAGAAATGATCCAAGTGGATATTGGTGGCCACCCCCCTATTCCACTTGGACCCACACCATTGTTTCTTTCAGTTTTTCAGTTTCCTTAATTGTAGCACAATTTACTATTTTTAGCAGTTTTTCGGGTCCTGAACTTCCAGAGCCGTTTTGAGGTCCTAAACGAAGTTTTTTGGGCATGAATGCTCTAGCGATTATGACTCTGACACGAACTTGATATTTCTTATCAACAATGTAGTCCTCGGATAGATATTTCTAACAATGTATCATGTGCGTCAAACGGAGATAGTATGCCAAAGTTACGACCCCGGGAAATTGATGTACCAATTTACCCCAATGGGGCCCATATTCTGGCGTTTCATCTCCTAGGGTTAGGTTTTTGGATGTTTAGGGTTTTCCATTGTTTCTCAATAATATATAGGCCTTCAAGCCTCATTGTAACACAGAGTTTAGAGGCCAGTATCCGCCACATCTCTTCTCAGAGATAAGCTACCAGCGCCTGAGCTATTTTATTTTCATTCTATCTGTAAGCATATTTCAGTCATTTGTTGTTAATGAAATGAATTTTTACTTCTGATGCATCTCTGCGTTCATGTGTATTTATGTATTTTATTGTGTTCCTACATAAATCTGGATCAATGGTATCAGAGAAGTCTGATCTTTCTCGATCCTTCTTTGCATGTCCCCAATGAGGTCGAGGTATAAGGAGTTAGGGCTCGATCTGGTTGAACCGTTGCAAGATCAGCCTCGCAAACCCCGACGGTCGTCCATGGGGAAAGAAAGGAAAGATGAGGGAACAGAAGATCCTATCAAATTATTTCTTGAGAAGGCCCTCGAGAAACAAAGGAACGCGATGATGGACAACTTTGCCCAGATCCTTCAACGGTTGCCCACTGGCAGTGCATCTACATCCAACAGCCACTCTAGAGGCGCCACTCCTTTTAAGGTACAAGTAAACTTTGACATTCTCATATTTGAGGGCCAAATAGATGCAGATGTCGTTGATAGATGGTTGAATCTATTAGAAGGATATTTCTCGGTTCATGACTTTTCCGACCGAGAAAGGATTATTTTTTCACTCATTAAAGTCGCCCCCATGTCAAGGACTGGTGGGAAACCTACTGGGAGAAACAGAGCGAGGGGGAACCCTCTCTGTTCTCGATCACACCTACTCAGAATTCTTTCTGAGACGCCATCAAGGAACAATATTATCCCATGGAGAGATATGAGGACAAATACATACAATGGACTACGTTGCGGCAACAAAGGGGCCAAGATGTGCATGAGCTGACGAATATGTTTCGTACCCTACGCACAAAGTTGGGTATCAAAGATTCGAAGAAACATTTGGTGTTAAAGTACCTCAGTTGTCTTCATAGATACATTCAGTAGGAAATGGAGTTCTTCGACATCTCCTCGCTTGGTGCAGCATACCGGTATGCTGCCAAGATTGAGCAGAAGTTCAAACAGAAGAAGCGAGACTTTGGTTATGTGAATCAGAAGCAAGGGAAAGGTACCCCCAAACCACCGAACAAAGGACCAAGCCAAGTCGGCGTAGCCCAGGACAACCTGCCAAATATGCAAGCAAAGAACATCATGAAGCCAAAAAAGGACACGGGTAAGTGGTGTGAGTTCCATAAGATCTCTACTCACAACACAAGTGAGCGTCGGGCCAAGCAGTCACTGTTAGCCAAATTGAAGGCTTCTGAATCAGATGCAAACTCTGACTCTAAATCAGAACCTGACAAGGGGAATGACAGGGGGAAGCAGATTATCAATGCGGAGCCCAATGCCACTGTTGCCACCACAAAGATCCAGAAGAAGGAACCAGAAGGTCCATAGGAGGCGGAGTGCCTCTTCCATTCCCAGATGTGGGTAAAGGGTTCCCCATTGCAGTTCATTGTCAACAGCAGGAGCCAGAAGAACCTCATCTCAGTAAAGGTCGTTAAATGGTTGGGCTTGCCAACCACAACACACCCACAACCATACACCATCGGGTGGCTACACCAAGGATGGGACCTCAACATAAGCCAACAACGTCGTCTTCCCTACATCATCAAGCCCTTCACAGATGACGTATTATGTGACATTGCTCCTCTTGATGTTTTTGATGTATTATTGGGCCAACCATACTTGTGGAAGCGACATGTTGTGTATGAGTCTAGGCCTCGTGGTGTTATTATTACTTTGGGCAATAAGCTGTACAGGATACCGGAAATAGCACCGCTTACAACCATCTCTTTGGTTACTGTGAAACAATGCAATAAGATCATTGCCAAAACCAGGAAATTTGTTTTCCTGATGATTCGCCCTTAGGGAAATAAGAAGACGGTGGCCACGACCTCTAAATAGGGCCCCTCTGCACGACAACAACATATGTATAAGGCCATGGAGGAGTACGAGGACATCTTCACCTCCCCCGCAGGGGTGCCTATACACTGTCAAGTCAAGCACCCCATCGATATGACCCTAAGTGTGTCGCTACCCAATGGACCAATCTATCGATGCTCTATTATGGAGAATGATGAATTCAAGAGGCATATTCAGGAGCTATTGCAGAAAGGTAACATACAGCCGAGTTCATCGCCCTGTGGGAGCCCGATCGTGTTGTTGCAGAAGAAGGATGTGACTTGGAGACTCTGCATTGACTATCCGGCATTGAACAAGATCATTGTCCGGAATAGATACCCGATCCCAAAAATTGATGACCTTCTGGACCAACTCAAGGGGGCGAAATATTTCAGCAAAATTGACTTGAAGTTTGGGTATCACCAGGTACCAATCGAACCCTCTAATGTGTGGAAGTCTACCTTCAAATCCAACAAGGGCCTTTTCGAATGGTTGGTCATGCCTTTCGAGTTGACGAATGCCCCTACAACCTTCATTAGACTAATGGACGACATCTTGCGACCATTCACCAACTCATTTGTAGTGGTGTACTTGGATGACATTTTGATCTTCAGCCAGACTTGGGAAGAGCACCTCTACCAACCTCCGACAAGTCCTCCAAACACTACGGCACCACAAGTTGTGTGTCAATTTGGAGAAGTGCACTTTTGGCATGACCCAGGTTCAGTATCTGGGATACATTATTGATGAGCAGGGGGTGCATGTGGATCTAGCCAAGATCCAAGTCATTCGGGATTGGCCAGCCCCAACCACCCTAACAAAGCTCCGCAACGTTTTGGGTCTTGCCAATTTCTACTGCAGGTTTGTGTTGGGATTCTCTCATATCACTTGGCCCTTGAGTCAAGTCACCAAGGGAGGAGCGAAAGCAAAATTATTTTGGTCTGAATCTCAACAGAAGGCGTTCGACAATTTGAAGCATCGCCTCTGCTCTGCACCAGTGCTCACATTACGAGACTTGCAACAACCATTTGAGATCGAGACAGATGCCTCCGACTATGCTATTGGGGCAGTACTTACTCAATAGGGGCATCCAGTGGCATATCATTGTGAGACATTTTCCGACACAGTCCGAAAGCATCCCACTTATGACAAAGAGATGTATTCCATTATGCATTCTTGTCGACAATGGAAGCATTACATTTTGGGAAAGGAAACGGTCATCCACACAGAGCACCGACCCTTGCAGTTCATACAGACATAATGGAAGTTGCAGAACGATCGTCATCAGAAGTGGTCCACATACCTACAACAGTTTCATTTGAACATTAAGTACAAGAAAAGAAGCACCAATAATGTTGCAGACTGCCTCAGCCGACCCCCTATCATGGCGCTAACCATGGTGCTCAACTCTTGTGGGCACGAGACTTCTGATTGGNGCCCATATTCTGGCGTTTCATCTCCTAGGGTTAGGTTTTTGGATGTTTAGGGTTTTCCGTTGTTTCTCAATAATATATAGGCCTTCAAGCCTCATTGTAACACAGAGTTTAGAGGCCAGTCGCCGCCACATCTCTTCTCAGAAATAAGCTACCAGCGCCCGAGCTATTTTATTTTCATTCTGTCTGTAAGCATATTTCAGTCATTTGTTGTTAATGAAATGAATTTTTACTTCTGATGCATCTCTGCGTTTATGTGTATTTATGTATTTTATTGTGTTCCTACATAAATCCGGATCAATGGTATCAGAGAAGTCTGCTCTTTCTCGATCCTTCTTTGCATGTCCCCAACGAGGTCGGGGTATAAGGAGTTAGAGCTCGATCTGGTTGAACCGTTGCAAGATCAGCCTCGCAAACCCCGACGGCCGCCCATGGGGAAAGAAAGGAAAGATGAGGGAACAAAAGATCCTATCAAATTATTTCTTGAGAAGGCCCTCGAGAAACAAAGGAATGCGATGATGGACAACTTTGCCCAGATCCTTCAACGGTTGCCCACTGGCAGTGCATCTACATCCAACAGCCACTCTGGAGGCGCCACTCCTTTTAAGGTACAAGTAAACTTTGACATTCTCATATTTGAGGGCCAAATAGATGCAGATGTCGTTGATAGATGGTTGAATCTGTTAGAAGGATATTTCTCGGTTCATGACTTTTCCGACCGAGAAAGGATTATTTTTTCACTCATTAAAGTCGCCCCCATGTCAAGGACTGGNTGAGTTCCATAAGATCTCTACTCACAACACAAGTGAGCGTCGGGCCAAACAGTCACTGTTAGCCAAATTGAAGGCTTCTGAATCAGATGCAAACTCCGACTCTAAATCAGAACCTGACAAGGGGAATGACAGGGGGAAGCAGATTATCAATGCGGAGCCCAACGCCATCGTTGCCACCACGAAGATCCAGAAGAAGGAACCAGAAGGTCCATAGGAGGCGGAGTGCCTCTTCCATTCCCAAATGTGGGTAAAGGGTTCCCCATTGCAGTTCATTGTCGACAGCAGGAGCCAGAAGAACCTCATCTCAGTAAAGGTCGTGAAATGGCTAGGCTTTCCAACCACAACACACCCACAACCATACACCATCGGGTGGCTACACCAAGGATGGGACCTCAATGTAAGCCAGCAACGTCGTCTTCCCTACATCATCAAGCCCTTCACGGATGACGTATTATGTGACATTGATCCTCTTGATGTTTTTGATGTATTATTGGGCCAACCATACTTGTGGAAGCGACATGATGTGTATGAGTCTAGGCCTCGTGTTGCTATTATTACTTTGGGCAATAAGCTATACAGGATAACAGAAATAGCACCGCCTACAACAATCTCTTTGGTTACTGCAAAACAATGCAGTAAGCTCATTGCCAAAACCAAGAAATATGTTTTCCTGATGATCTGCCCTTAGGGAAAGAAGAAGATTGTGGCCACGACCTCTAGACAGGGCCCCTATGCACGACAACAACAGATGGATAAGGTCGTGGAGGAGTACAAGGACATCTTCACCTCCCCGCAGGGGTGCCTCTACACTGTCAGGTCATGGACCCCATCGATATGACCCTAAGTGTGCCACTACCCAATGGACCAATCTATCGACGCTCTATTATGGAGAATGATGAATTCAAGAGGCATATTCAGGAGCTATTGCAGAAAGGTAACATACAACCGAGTTCATCGCCCTGTGGGAGCCCGATCGTGTGGTTGCAGAAGAAGGATGTGACTTGGAGACTCTGCATTGACTATGCGACATTGAACAAGATCATTGTCTGGAATAGATACCCGATCCCAAAGATTGATGACCTTCTGGACCAACTCAAGGGGGCAAAATATTTCAGCAAAATCGACTTGAAGTCTGGGTATCACCAGGTACCAATCGAACCCTCTAGTGTGTGGAAGTCTACCTTCAAATCCAACAAGGGCCTTTTCGAATGGTTGGTCATGCCTTTCGAGTTGACGAATGCCCCTACAACCTTCATTAGACTAATGGATGACATCTTGCGACCATTCACCAACTCATTTGTAGTGGTGTACTTGGATGACATTTTGATCTTTAGCCAGACTTGGGAAGAGCACCTCCACCAACCTCCGACAAGTCCTCCAAACACTACGGCACCACAAGTTGTGTGTCAATTTGGAGAAGTGCACTTTTGGCATGACCCAGGTTCAGTATCTGGGATACATTATTGATGAGCAAGGGGTGCATGTGGATCTAGCCAAGATCCAAGTCATTCGGGATTGGCCAGCCCCAACCACCCTAACAGAGCTCCGCAACGTTTTGGGTCTTGCCAATTTCTACTGCAAGTTTGTGTTGGGATTCTCTCATATCACTTGGCCCTTGAGTCAAGTCACCAAGGGAGGAGCGAAAGAAAAATTATTTTGGTCTGAATCTCAACAGAAGGCGTTCGACAATTTGAAGCATCGCCTCTGCTCTGCACCAGTGCTCACATTACGAGACTTGCAACAACCATTTGAGATCGAGACAGATGCCTCCGACTATGCTATTGGGGCAGTACTTACTCAATAGGGGCATCCAGTGGCATATCATTGTGAGACATTTTCCGACACAGTCCGAAAGCATCCCACTTATGACAAAGAGATGTATTCCATTATGCATTCTTGTCGACAATGGAAGCATTACATTTTGGGAAAGGAAACGGTCATCCACACAGAGCACCGACCCTTGCAGTTCATACAGACATAATGGAAGTTGCAGAACGATCGTCATCAGAAGTGGTCCACATACCTACAACAGTTTCATTTGAACATTAAGTACAAGAAAAGAAGCACCAATAATGTTGCAGACTGCCTCAGCCGACCCCCTATCATGGCGCTAACCATGGTGCTCAACTCTTGTGGGCACGAGACTTCTGATTGGNTGGTCAACCTTGGGAATCCATATCCATGGATTACATGTCGGGCCTTCCTTCTACTAAGCATGGAAATGACTGTGTTTTTGTGGTCATCAACAGATTCTCGAAGATGTCCATTATGACAGCCTGGAAGAAGAATATCACAGCAGAAGCCACTGCTAAACTCTTCTTTGAACAAGTGTGGGTACACTTTGGGATCCCACAGTCTATCATCTCAGATTGGGACAACAGGTTCCTCAGTACATTTTGGTCCAGCCTCTGGTCGATGCTAGACACCAAGCTCGCCAACTCCGCAGCTTTCCATCCGCAAACTGATGGCCAGACAGAGGTCGTCAACCAGATGATTGTACACATTCTATGCATGTACAACTCAAAGCATCCACACACATGGGATGAAATCCTCCCCTATGTACAACACAGCTACAATCGGGCTCTCCATAGCTCAACCAGCCACAACCCCTTTTAGGTGGGCTTGGGATTCCAGCCACTATGTCCCATTGATGTATCCATGCCATTTGCGACTACTCAGGCATATTCAACCCATGTCCAATCTGAGGTTGACAAAGAAAACAACTTCATTGAGCGCATTCAGCACATCCGCCGACAGGTTCATGACATCTTGGACACAGCCAATGCTAAGTACAAGCAGCGACATGATCAACATCGGGTGACACACAACTTCTAGGTGGGAGACAAAGTGTGGCTACATTTGCAAAAGGAGTGCCTCGCTGGACCCTACCGCAAGATTCGTCCGCTCCGATGTGGGCCATACATCATCACCAAGGCTGTAGGGGATAATTCCTTTGATCTCAATATTCCACCATTCATTGGTCTGCATCCAGTGTTCAATGTGGACCACCTTCGACCCTACTTTCCACCTCTATTGGACACATCCGACATGGCAGAACAACTCACACCAACAAAGTTAAACCCAGATTGAATGGAACAAGCCACAACTGATCATATTATGGACACACATATCAAGAACACCGACCAACAGAGGATCTAGCTATATCAAGTTGTCAAAGCAGGCCAACTACTTCACCAGGGCATGTGGCTCACCAGGGACCAAGTTTAGCAGAAGTTTCCTCATCTCATGGAGGAACTCAACGCAATGGGGACCATTGCTTCCTAAGGGGGGAGGAATGATCCAGGTGGATATTAGTGGCCACCTACCTATTCCACTTGGACCCAAACCATTGTTTCTTTCAGTTTTTCAGTTTCCTTAATTGTAGCACAATTTACTATTTTTAGCAGTTTTTCAGATCCTGAACTTCCGAAGCCATTTTGAGGCCCTAAACGACATTTTTTGGGCATGTCCGTTCCGACAAATATGAGTTCAAAATAAACTCGATATTCGCTTTCAATAGTGTAGTCCTCGGATAGATCTTTCTAACGATGTATCATGTGAGTCAAACGAAGATAGTATGCCAAAGTTACGACCCCAGGAAATTAATGTACCAATTTTCCCCAACAGGCCCCATATTCTAGTGTTTCATCTCCTAGGGTTAGGATTTTGGATGTTTAAGGTTTTCCATTGTTTCTCAATAATATATAGGCCTTCGAGCCTCATTGTAACACAGAGTTCAGAGGCCAGTATCCGCCACATCTCTTCTCAGACAAAAGCTACCAGCGCCCGAGCTATTTTATTTCCATTCTTACTGTAAGCATATTTCAGTCATTTGTTGTTAATGAAATGAAGTTTTACTTCCGCTGCATCTCTGTGTTTGTGTATATCTGTATTTTATTGTGTTCCTACATAAATACGGATCAGCAAGGGTTGGGTGGAATTTGGGCCAAGGTCTAGGACATAGGTCTACAAAGGGGTACTTGAGAAGGTGAAAGGAGGGATGTTTGGGCTTTCCAAGGGGAAGGAATTTTTTTTCAAGAGTCCTGCTCCATGATTTCGTAAAAAATATAAAGAATGAAATAGAAAACTTAAATAAGAAAAGGAGTGGGGCGACATACCCAGAAGAGCGAGGATGCCCTACTAGATGGCCAAGGCTAAAGAAGAGTATTTTTCTTGGATGCCTTGGATGGATCACATGGCCATACCTGAAGAATGACTCCCTGAGGTCATTTGAAAATCTACATGATGATTCTGATCCGAATCTACTCTTGAAACTGGAACCAATTTTCCATGCTTTTGAGAGGGGTACGAAAAAGACTTCGGTAGCTAAAATGCCCCCCTCTTTTTCTGTAAAAAAGATCCTTGGGAAGATATTTTTCTACACAATGGAAGAGGGAAATTGCTTTCATTATGCCCATGTTTGTGACATTGATGGAATATGAAGGGAATTCCTTTGTAATCTAGTTCCTGCTTGAAAGTTGGTCCACCCCAGGTAAGATTTATTTCCTCCACCAAACCTCTTATAAAATTCAGAGAGACCAATATGCACATGACTAACATCTTTAATGTCTAGAGAAAAGACATATCTGCATCCCTAAAAGAGCCCATGGCATTCCCAAGGCTTGTGAAACCCTTCATTATCAAGAGTTCGGGGGGGAACCCAGGTAAGCAAACCCAGATTGGCATTTCGTCGACTCTTTCTCTGCTAGTGCCAAAAAAAGGTGTCCACCTTTTGAGGAGGACTGGTGTGGAGTCCAAATACCATGGGGATTTTAGAATCCTGTCTACATCCTCAGCCTTTTGAAAACTATGCATAAACCGAAAGAGTCTTTATTGAGGGAAGTTGGGTTAGGGTATTTGACCAAGATCTTTTAACCCAGTCTGAAAGGGTATTTTTTCCAAAATGACGCCCGTTTGCGTGCCCAAACACTATAATGTCTGCCATCTCCACCACTTGGGGTATAATTACATCGTTAGTAAGGGCCAAATTTAAGGCCTATCCCGCTTTCTTTATGCTTGAGTGAGCCCTTCGTTTATGAATATGAACCCTTCTCCCTTCTTCGGAGCTCCCAGTTCCCTATGAAGGGGCTGGATCTAAATGATACCCACTAGGGGGAAAGGATCCCTAGACCCTTTCCTCTTGATCGCAATGTGAATAATTTGACTTGAGGGAGGAGACCAAACACTTTCCAGGGCTCCAGGTGAGGGGCTTACCAAGGACCATACCCAAAGAAGACCGCAATGCAAACAACGTGGCTTCCAAAGTGGTGGGATTCCAGTAGAGTCGTGATAGATCTGACTAGAAAAAAGTGTTCTCTTGTGATCCCTACGACTGAGAGGGATTTGAAAAAAGGGGGGATAAAGGTGGAAGGCCCTCCAAGAGAAGCTCAAGGAAGATATTTTCCTCAAGAAATGAGCCAGACGCCTGCTGATCCAAAGCTAAAAACTCTAAGAAAGAGCCAAATTGGGAAAAAAAGGATTTTCAGAAGGAGGTTTCAAAATCAAGTCGATCTTCCTGGCCAACAAGTGGGAGATATGGACCCTCGATAAGGTCCTTGATGTCAGGGATGGTGCTAAGTATGGTGAGAGGCTCAGGTAGATAACTAAAGCCGCCGACACTCCCCATGACTTCTCTTGTAGACAACAAAAATGGTGGGGATTCAATGTATTGGCCATGTGGCACTGTCCAGATCGGTTGGTCATCCATCCAGTCCAAAGAATAATCTACCAACTCTTCATCTAACATAGCCTTCAGACCAACCTCACCTCCCGAGAAAACCCCGAGAAAATCCAAGGAAAAAATGACTTACCGCAGTGAGAAAATGCTAACCCCAAGACATCATTGTGACTACGGTTCGATTACCTACGGCTAGGGATTTTGTAGGTCCTCCCATCGTCACCCTCCATCCGCAACATAATATGTTATACCATGAACTTAACCATATTACATTGTATTATCAACCTCTCATGCAAGCTTATGACATCCCTNTGAAGGGAATTCCTTTGTAATCTAGCTTCTGCTTGAAAGTTGGTCCACCCCAGGTAAGATTTATTTCCTCCACCAAACCTCTTATAAAATTCAGAGAGACCAATATGCACATGACTGACATCTTTAACGTCTAGAGAAAAGACATATTTGCATCCCTAAAAGAGCCCATGGCATTCCCAAGGCTTGTGAAACCCTTCATTATCAAGAGTTCGAGGGGAAACCTAGGTAAGCAAACCCAGATTGGCATTTCGTCGACTCTTTCTCTGCTAGTGCCAAAAAAAGGTGTCCACCTTTTGAGGAGGACTGGTGTGGAATCCAAATACCATGGGGATTTTAGAATCCTGTCTACATCCTCAGCCTTTTGAAAACTATGCATAAACCGAAAGAGTCTTTACTGAGGGAAGTTGGGTTAGGGTATTTGACCAAGATCTTTTAACCCAGTCTGAAAGGGTATTTTTTCCAAAATGACGCCTGTTTGCGTGCCCAAACACTATAATGTCTGCCATCTCCACCACTTGGGGTATCATTACATCGTTAGTAAGGGCCAAATTTAAGGCCTATCCCGCTTTCTTTATGCTTGAGTGAGCCCTTCGTTTATGAATATGAACCCTTCTCCCTTCTTCAGAGCTCCCAGTTCCCTATGAAGGGGCTGGATCTAAATGATTCCCACTAGGGGGAAAGGATCCCTAGACCCTTTCCTCTTGACCACAATGTGAATAATTTGACTTGAGGGAGAAGACCAAACACTTTCCAGGGCTCCGGGTGAGGGGCTTACCAAGGACCATACCCAAAGAAGACCGCAATGCAAACAACGTGGCTTCCAAAGTAGTGGGATTCCAGTAGAGTCGTGATAGATCTGACTAGAAAAAAGTGTTCTCTTGTGATCCCTACGACTGAGAGGGATTTGAAAAAATGGGGGATAAAGGTGGAAGTCCCTCCAAGAGAAGCTCAGGGAAGATATTTTCCTCAAGAAATGAGCCAGACGCCTGCTGATCCAAAGCTAAAAACTCTAAGAAAGAGCCAAATTGGGAAAAAAAGGATTTTCAGAAGGAGGTTTCAAAATCAAGTCGATCTTCCTGGCCAACAAGTGGGAGATATGGACCCTCGATAAGGTCCTTGATGTCAGGGATGGTGCTAAGTATGGTGAGAGGCTCAGGTAGATAACTAAAGCCGCCGACACTCCCCATGACTTCTCTTGTAGACAACAAAAATGGTGGGGATTCAATGTATTGGCCATGTGGCACTGTCCAGATCGGTTGGTCATCCATCCAGTCCAAAGAATAATCTACCAACTCTTCATCTAACATAGCCTTCAGACCAACCTCACCTCCCGAGAAAACCCCGAGAAAATCCAAGGAAAAAATGACTTACCGCAGTGAGAAAATGCTAACCCCAAGACATCATTGTGACTACGGTTCGATTACCTACGGCTAGGGATTTTGTAGGTCCTCCCATCGTCACCCTCCATCCGCAACATAATATGTTATACCATGAACTTAACCATATTACATTGTATTATCAACCTCTCATGCAAGCTTATGACATCCCTNTTTCCTACTAGGTGTCGCAGGAGGGCCTCCAAAAATGCTTTGAAAGAGGTCAAACATCAAGCAAACGTTGTATTAGGGCCTCTATCCTTTGATGGATTCCTCTCTGGCCTATAGGGTGAAGATTAAGGCTATAACATATGCCCCTTAATGTGTGAGGTCAGGAAAGGAGTGGATGGCCGAAATACATTACAATAAAGTCCATTTAAGGTAGCACAAGGAGAGAGAAAAGGAGGTTCGAAAACCAAAGAAGTCCTAAAATCAAACACCAAGGATGAGTATATATAGACCAATCCCCTAGGTAGACATACTCATACTCATAATGAGAACGACCGCCAAACAATACACTGCAGATCCATGAAATGAAATGCTAGACCATGTCCACGAAATAATACACAGTGGATCCAGGTCATCAATGAGACCATAGCCACGAGAAAATACAATGTGGATCTATTTCATGAAATTAATCATGGCCACCAGAAAATACAATGTGGATCTATGTCATGAACATAATCATAGCCACCAACAGATACAATGTCGATCTATGACACAACATATAGATATTACGAAGACCACGAGCACTAAGGAGAGTGCCCCTGAAGTCTGAAAAAGTACTCATAAACAAGTGATATACTCCAATGCAACTTGAGAGGGGTGTTTTGAATGAAAGATGTGGCCCCAAACCCAAGGTCTTCGTCCCAAAACTTGATGGTATGAATCTACATCATGCAAAGAGATGAGATGATGTCGAGCATGGTAGAAACCGTCTAATTACCGGTATCTAGTACAATCTAGCGAGTGTGAATAGAGGATCTAATGTCGAACACTCGTAGAATCAATTGATCAAGAGTCAATGATGAAAACCCACTGTTGATCACGAGGAGGCTTGCCACTGATGACTACAATCTCCAAGGTACTAGCTGGTTTCTAGATCCCTATCCTAGATAATGTGTAGAATTCGATAGGAATAGATATGTCGAAGGAGGGCCTTGATGTATCCCCCATCAATCGACATGAAACATACATCGAGAGATGATGTGAAGAGAGAGTATCACAAAGTACAACTAACACAGGGATGACCAACTCATAAATTCAACAAAACAACAAATGGTCGACTCCGGCTTAAACTTCCCTTGAACATATAGCACAACACAATGGTGACTCGGCAGCAAGACACAAGAGCTGGATGAATATAGTGCAACAACGCATGAGGAATTGAAGCACTCTCCATGATGATTGGAAGAGTAACGAGTCRGAGTATCTCTGACTCATATTACTRGGATGACTCCTAGGAAATTTTAAACCCAATTGTATGATGAGGACTCAAACARGTGCCATATTCAAGGGYGACTCGACTGATGCTACCATTTTGAGAATAGACCAATGGTGAAAAAAACCCCACTCTTTTTTTTTAAATTTTCATCTCCTTCATGGTGTAACAAGMATGAAAGAATGACGCAAGTATGCTCAGTCTCCTTCATGGTTTAATGAGCACGAAAGAGTTACCCAAGTAAGCTCGATACCTTTTTCATTCAGTTTTAACGAGCACAAAAAAGAGATAAAAGTATACTCGTCGGGAGAGAATGAGTGTCTTAACAACATGCTCCTATGTTCCACACACATGGAATCGACCTAAGCAATAAAGAATGAAAATGGTATTGGAAAGTGAGGTCCACTCTTAGCATTTGTCCTCTCCCTAGGTAGGTGAATGCAAAATGGAGGCCAAATAATGCAAGAGGCCGATGGTTAAGGCTACTGCATAACAGTAAGAAGTGTTAATGTTTATGCCATTATTATAGTTCTTTGCATTTCAATAGATAAGAGCATCATAAGAACAAGATCACTGAGAAATACACATCCACAAGAGACACAGCGTTTATCCTGGGAAACCCTCTAGGGGAAGAAAACCCAACAAAAACTTCATTATCATAAATAGCATATACAATGTTCAAGAGATAACTCAAACCAATACAAATAGCCCTCTCCAAGAGATGCGCCACCCTTCTTCTCCTCTCACCAACTTGTAATTGCAGCTTGCCTCATAAGAGAATGAGCAAGTGAAGTGTGTATATGAATTGAGGCGGTAGCCTCTTATTTATATCATTCTGGTATGTGTGAGTAGTCACCATTTGGCAAGGCCGACCTCTCACCCTAGGTGGGTAAACCCACCCTTAATTAATTCTGGCCCTTTAATTATAACTGTTGGGGCCGACTTCTTGTTCAGCACTTTATAATTATCCGATGACCAATCCGCAAAAGGGGATTTGGTCCTTATTCAATTACCGACATGATTAATCCTCAATGGGGATTAATCTAATAATACAAATAATAATAATGACATGATTAATCTACAATGGGGATTTAATCCAATAACAAAATAATAATAAGAATGCTCTTCGCAGTTACATTATTTCAACACTCCCCCTTAACAAGAAGGGTNGATTCATCTTTCGATTGATGTTCTTTCCTTCATATAGTTTGCTTAGAGCATCAAACATCTCTTTCGGGGTCTTCTTTGACGATACATACGGGATCAGATGGTCTTTGATTGAATCTGCAATGATTCTATGAGCCCTGATTAAGTCCTTCTAATGCTTTGCTTTCTCTACGGCATCTTCAGGTTCCTCCACTTCTTCTTTGATAAACCTTGATAGGTCATTCTCTGCAAGGATCAAACTGATCCTATACTTCCAAGCACGGAAGTTGTCTATGCCTTCTAATTTCTCAACAAGCTTTGTGCTTGCAGACATCTTGTACTTTTGGCAACAAAAATAACCAAAAAATTGAAAGTGCTTGAAATCAAGTTTTGATCTTACCAGGAGGTGCGTTGAGCTGAGCTGAGTAGCCTGGTGTCTTCAGATTTGAGAAATTCCAAATTTTACCCCTTCAAATCTGATCTGCGGATTTCTAGACTGGTGCTTCTAGTTTTTTGGTCTTCTGGTACTTCTGGTACTCTGGTTTTCTAGTTTTCTGGTACTTTGTGAAACTAAGGTTTCACTTTCCGGGAGATCTAGCCACTGAAAAGGTGCGCTCTAGGTGCCAAATTGATCCTTGGGGGAGGGCGCAGCTTTCTAGGGTGTTAGGGAGCTGAAAACACTTACTTTTCCAAAACCCTAATTTTGGGGTACAGTAACAGTGAAGTTTTTCCTCTTGCAAATTGTGCTTCCTTCAGGTTGGCTCTGATACCATGTTAATGTTTATGCCATTATTATAGTTCTTTGCATTTCAATAGATAAGAGCATCATAAGAACAAGNGCTAGCCTCTTATTTATATCATTCTGGTATGTGTGAGGAGTCACCATTTGGCAGGGCCGACCTCTCACCCTAGGTGGGTAAACCCACCCTTAATTAATTCTGGCCCTTTCATTATAACTGTTGGGGCTGACTTCTTGTCCAGCACTTTGTAATTGTCCGATGACCAATCCGCAAAAGGGGATTTGGTCCTTATTCAATTACCGACATGATTAATCCTCAATGGGGATTAATCTAATAATACAAATAATAATAATGACGTGATTAATCCACAATGGGGATTTAATCCAATAACAAAATAATAATAAGAATGCTCTTCGCAGTTACATTATTTCAACAAGAAGGATGTGGGAAAATAGCAACGCAACGACGAGAGGCATGACACGAACAAAAAATACATAGGCGATCATTAAGAAATAAGAAAAATGTTTGGAAACCCCCCTAGGATATGACCATAATATAGACGAAGAGAGGAAAATGAGGCTCATCTTCAAGTCATGATGGGGCTAAAGGAGAACTCTTGGGCCTACGGGAAATTGCAGCATGGGCACCAAATGGAAATCCAGGTGCTAACTAGGGTGTCCATGAAGGGTAGGCACTACCGAACCAGTTACAACATGCAAAAGGAGTGGCTTGTGTCGCAACTAGCTGGGTTTGAACCTAAGGCATAATGTGGGCATCTTGGATGGTAAATAATGCAAANTAATGAATTCCAAAGGTAGCTACAACTTCCAAATGTAAAGGGAGGGATAAACCTCCAAGAGGAAGATACAATCCTCCAATATCAAGAGAGAGTTGAACTCTCCATCCTTTCACATTTCTTACACCCAAGAATATACAAGAGATAATAAAACTTCACATTAAATCATCACCATCAACCAACCATCACATAGAACCTGATAATGATTCCTGAGACTTCTTCAATTTATAAAATTATCCAATTCTTGGAATACTCTGATCCTATAGATAATATTATTCAATTTATTCTCTGAAACTTCTCCAAGTTTCACTCCTTGAATCCTCTCTAAAAGGAAGTTATAGAGAAAATGGTAGAACTTGTTCAATTCTGGTGTATTCAAGAGACCGAACTTGTATAGAATGCCCCGCACTCAATATTTAACATCTGATTATGAAACTCACACATGAAACCAACATCTGTACTCTTTCCAATTCAATTTGTCCCACGTCATTTGGATTCTCTATGAAGAGGTTATGACTGTTTTACCCAGAACACCTATTTATTGACTAGCCTCAGGACTGGTCACAAACCCTATCTTCCACATAGTGTATCTCCATAATTATAGCAAATAAAGAGATGAAATTTTTATCATAGAAATTTCACCATCTGAATCATTCTAGAAAAAAATTTATAGCAAAAATGGTAAGATGACCTAAAAATAACATACCTTAGAACACATCACCAAAAGACTTCATCCTCCCTTGAAATTCGGCCTCCTTTACTTCTAATTTCCTCTGAAATTCGACTTGTGTATAAAATGAATGTATAATGATATTTATTTATACCATTTATGACACTTCCTTTTGAAAATAGGGCCAACTTGACACTTTCTTATTTTGTAATTATTTTCTTTAATTATCTTCAGGGCCTACATGTACTTCCTTCTTCAATTCACTTTGTCATCTTCAAAAATTCATTTCTCCT
>JZKD02S0136220.1:0-13258 GCA_000966675.3 Picea glauca
GGCACGCTTGAGAAGAGTTGGCATAAATCCAAGCCCTCGCAGACCCCAACAAAACCCTGCAGAAATCCTACTAAAGCGCTCACACAGAACCACCTGATCCACAACCCAAATATTTTTTCTCCTTCAATACTCCTCTTCATAAAATTCCCTTGTCGAATCCTCTGAGCTACCGGATCGCCTAATCCATGCAAAAAGTGGAAGGAATTGCAAATAAAACGAGCCCGTGGGTCGCACTGTTGCGTGTGTGTGTATGTGCAGAGATTCATTCACCGGTACGCATTCATGCCGTAACCGCTGGTGGTTTTCTGGAACCACCCTATTGTGTCATCAAGGCTGTTCGGCACACTTCAGAGTTCACTGTATCTGTCAGAAACTGCGGTCCCGCGAAACCTCCGTTTCGCGTTTTTCTTGTCCCCGCTGGAATTGTTGGTGGGGTGGGGGTTCAGGTTCATCCCCCCTTTCCACTCTCAGAAATTATATGGTTGTTAAATGCAAGTTGGTTGTATCGTGATGGGAAACATCACTGTTAACTTCCCAAGACTTTTAGTCACATCTTACATTGAATGTTTTATTGTTGCATGTCGGGATGCAATGCTTCTGTCCCACTTGCATTTTTGCTAAAATAAATACTCATATCTTTACATATCAAATTCCATCTCTTCCTCGAATTTGACCGTGAATTGTGGTTGGGTTAAGTGCTTCCTTCCGAAGGCCAGCTCTTTATCTTTTGGTTCAGCTTCCAAAACTTGTCATCATTTTAACAAAGTACGACTTCGTTTAAATGCTGCGTACTGCGTCACGCATGATTAGGTCATAAACAATGCATCTTTTGGTGGAGGTTGTAACGAATTCCTTCTTGTAATTGGCATTCCTGAAGCCTCATTTCTTTAGCCAAACATTGAATTCAGAATCTTGACCTTTGTAAAGAGTAGGTAAAGCATGCGCCTCACTGCCACGCATCTTTCCAGAAATCCAAATCTATATTTTATCTATCTTTCCAGAAATCCAAATCTATATTTTATCTCTTCTAAATCTAGCTTTATAAAGTACTCACACGGTCAGAATAAGCATCCTCCCTTAATCATTTTGGTCGCCATCAACCAATCACATTTCAACGTATCCACAAAGATTTGAAGAGAAACAGTCAGAGAGGATGCTTCTTCATAATATGTGAAACCAATATTATGAAACCATTGTTTTACAGTTACACATTCATCTCACCTATCCAACTTTTAAGATCCAAATTCATCTCCCCAGCCAACTTTTAAAACCCAATGAAGAAATCAAAATCAGATTACAGATTTCAAAATCCAATGAATCAAAATCAGATTACAATTTTCAAAATCCAAAGAATCAAAATCAGATTACTATTGAGGTTAGTTGGACTATTCATTAGTTATTGGATGTGATTTGAAGAGTGTAATTGGTCATTGAAATTGATATAATTGAATTTGAAAAGGATTGAATTACAACAACTGAACGCTAAATTTAACGCTAAATTTATAAGTGATGGATGTAAACTGTTTAATTCAATATAAAAATCTAATAATCAACAACAAACTTTTCAATTTAATTTAAAATTCTAAATATCTAATAAATATAAAATTAATATCAGTATTTAAAAAAAAAACTTTTCGTCAAATTTTTTTGTAATGATATTATATTTGAATGTATTTACAAAGATTTGAGGAAAAACAATATTTCAACATATTTTTTAATAATATGAAAAACCATCACTATACATGCACACATCCACACATTCATTTCATCCAGCCAACTTTTAAGATGCAAGATATCAACTAGTATTGAGGTTAGTTGGATTATTTATTGGATTTGAGAACAATTGATAATCAAATCAATGTCAATGTAATTGGAACCATTAATAACCAAATAGATGTAATTTAATTTGAGAACGATTGAAATAAAAAATTAGGTTTGAATTGTATAACAGTTAAATTACAATAATAATCCATGATATTGGATTTGAGAGCCATTGAATTTGTTATAACAATTGAATTACAATAATATAAAATTAATAACCAAGAACCATTGCTATAACAATTGAATTACACTAATATAAATTTAATAAAACAATATTGAATTTGAAAACATAAAATTAAGTTTGTAAATGATAGATATAAAATTAATTTTCAATTTAGTTTAAAAACTTAGAGATTTAATGAATGGCAAACTTTTGTACTCAATTTGAAAACCTAAGTATCTAATAAATATAAAATTAATATAAATATTCTTTAAAATAGTATTATTATCAATTATTGCTTTTTAGCTATATTTTTCTTTATTTTTATTTTTAAAAGTTCAATGGTAAAAGAGAAAAGGAAATGATGTGAGACTATAACAATAGTTCCTTCAACAAAACTACTCTCATTTTGTGAACATTTATGATATTGATGTAAATACAAACTATTGCATGTAGACCACTTCACACCTCCAAGTGCATACATTAACATTTGTACCTTAACACTTCGCCACCCCACACACTACCAATATAAACTAGGGTTAAGGGGTAGTGCCTCTTGCAAGGTCCCCAATGGTCTTTTGTCATTGCTAACAAGTAAGGTCAAGGGAAGTGCCCTTGTGGAGTTTGAGGCAATACCTTGAAACTTCCATGTGGTTGCACATCTAGCTTTAAAGATTACATGCCAAGTAGCAGCATTACACACTCACACTTTATCATTTTGAGTACACACAAGTTATAAATAAGAATGTTACACCATCACCAAGAACATTGTGGAAGGTCCATAGTTTTCGTAACTAAATCTTAGTGCATTTTTATAAATATTTGTATTATACATCTTGTGAAAGCACTTATATATTTTCTTTTAGTAGGTTCCTAGCAAACTTATTCTCCCTCACAATTTTTTTCATAAATTTAGTATACACTATTACTAAATCTCTCCATCCTTATGCTTGAATTTTCATGTATATTTCTCATTTTGATGATTAATGAAATATATTTAATGTTATATCTTTTTCTCAATTAAAATATGTGTCATCAAATTTCATAGTTACATTTTTTTATATTTATAATTATTTTAATCCCTCTAAATTTTCTTAAGCTTGGAGTTATTCACCACACATTTTGAACTTTTACTACAATTCAATTTGTTTCTTAATAAACATTAATAAAACAAAGTTGCATACAATTTACTCCATGTTTTTCTATATACACTTCACTTATACAATTATTTTACTTGTCCAAAACATAGATACAATTTTTTTGTAAGAGTGGGGAAATTTGAATTGATGACAAACTATTTTTTATGACCTCTTAATAGATGTTCAAAGTGAAAAAACTTTCAAATGCAGAACACATTCCTATAAAGAGGATTATGTTGTGGTGTTATTACAAGAGGGACAAATGATGTAATAAGTACTCATGGAGTGGTTTGTTGAACCAATAATTATCATAGAGGCTAGGCACTCTATTGTCATTAAAAATGCTACCTTGTCTTCATTCTAATGTCCAAAGATCACCTTAATTTCTTTTCACTAAATTTTCAATTGATGAAAAAACTTTGAGACTTACATCATCCAATAAAGTTGTGATTTTCTAATCATTAATAATAAAGATATATGTAATAATGATTATAACATAACTCATATATCTCTAGACCTTCAAGAATAATGTTTTAGAATTTACACATGTAAGTAAAAAGACAATTAATAATTGAGATTCTAAAACTAAGTAACAAGGTCAAGATATATGTATTATCACACTTGACTAACCATAGTTATAACATAACTCATATATTTCTAGACCTTGAGGAATAATGGTTTAGAATTTACACATATGAGTAAAAGGACAATTAATAATTGAGATTCTAATAATTTACACATGTGAGTAAAAAGACAATTAATAATTGAGATTTTAAAACTAAGTAACAAGGCCAAGATATATGTAGTATCACACTTGACTAACCATAGTTATAACATAACTCATATATTTCTAGACCTTGAGGAATAATGGCTTAGAATTTACACATATGAGTAAAAGGACAATTAATAATTGAGATTCTAATCATTTACACATGTGAGTAAAAAGACAATTAATAATTGAGATTCTAAAACTAAGTAACAAGGCCAAGATATATGTATTATCACACTTGATTAACCATGATTATAACATAACTCATATATCTCTAGACCTTCATGAATAATGGTTTATAATTTACACATATGAGTAAAAGGACAATTAATAATTGAGATTCTAATAACAAGGCCAGTGGGTGAAAACAAAAATGTAATACTTTTAACATTTTTATTCAATTAAATTAATATTTTTTTAAAAATTACATATTTTTACAATTACGTTCTAAGTATATTTTAATTTATATGAGTTATTTTGCAATATGACCACTACATATAACATCTTATTATAACTTTGTAATAACTCAATATTAATGAGGAATGATTAAGAGGAATGAGATGTATGGTTGAGAAGAATGATTGTTATCCTTTTCAGCAGAGTTCAATTCCCTTAAAAATTATATGAATAAGTATATTGTTGTAATGGCTTGGAGCCTTGTTTCACTATATATGTATTGGAAAGTTTCATAACAATTTTGTATTTTAAAAAGTACTATAAACATTACAACAACTTAAACTTGTACAATATATCATATCCTATGTATGAGACAACTACTAAAATTAAAATTAGTTATAACTCAATAACAATTTTGTATTTTGAAAAGTACTATAAACATTACAACAACATAAACTTGTACAATATATCATATCCTATGAATGAGACAACAACTAAAATTAAAGTAACAAGAAGCTCTGAATGTAAATTTAAATAAAATAGCTATCTTCTGTTGTTTAAATTGTATTTCTGAATGTATAAATAGATTTAGCTTGCTGAAAAACTCCTCTGCAACAATTCATCACAAATTTCTAGCAAAATCAAACAAAATCCAAAAACAACCAAAAGGTAGAACGTTTATACTACTACTTTTGAAAATCATCACAAATTTCTAGCAAAATCAAACAAAATCCAAAAACAACCAAAAGGTAGAACATTTATACTACTACTTTTGAAAATCATTTTGTTCTGATATCAATGTAACTAAAAACATAAATATTAATGAAGTGAATACCCCTCTTTTTCATTATTGCCTACCCAGTCAATGAGAAGAAAGTTGGAAAAGATTATTCTCAAAATTTATGCAGTTTGTTGTAAAAATAGTGTGTGTAATGGAGTCAAAAACATAGATGTTCATGGTTCAATGGTCAAACTGCCAAACAACTGGAATGGAAATTTGATATTCCCTTAAACACAGAACAACTGAAATGCAAAGCCAACATGACTACCGGCATCCTTTACAAAAATAGTTTAAGTTCTTCCTAGCCGTCCCCGGTAAAAGCTACAACAAGCTATGGAATTGTAAACGTAAGAAACAGGAATGAAACTAAAAGCTTAGAAATATTATTTCATTTCCTTGTTCAAGTTGCTAAGAAATGTGAAGCCGATTTGGTTCAGTGCCACATCTTTGTGCTAGACGGCCGAGGATAAGTGTTGTTTTAAGTTTTTTTCGGTCTTAAAGGAACTGATTCTGGTGCGAGTCCAAAACACTGTACAGCTTAATAACATGTTATCAAACAAGTGTCAGCGAAATGTGTCAGTCTCCGTAAATGTGCAAGGAATGGTTCACTGGCCATGTTAATGGTTCCATAGTAAATGACAACAAGCCATATTTCACGATGCCCATATTTCACAGCTCCAAGGATATCGACCAGATTCAAAGCCCACGAAAGCTTGCAAAAAAAATGGAGCAGATAAAAGGTTCACAGTAGTCCAAGAATGAGTAGAACAGTTGATGGGAAACTGCTCTTGAGAGCGATATACCCTGATCTAGACCTGGTGGGAAGAGTCTGGCATTGCATGAAAGAATCAGACCTGAGAGAGATAGTGGGTAGAGCAATGTGCTGGTGAGAGCAGAGAAAGTGCAGGTGAATAGAGCCTGTTTGGAGTCCTTGTCTCATTGAGCAATTAGTGAGATGCCAACGTGCATGTTGCATAGCTCAAGTAAGGCCACTTATGGCTTAACCATATCTCAGGCAAAGCTTAAGAGGCCTTTCCCGTGCATTATATGACATGTTTTATGTACATTCATATACATTTGCAACTGAAAAGTGATTGTCGTTGTGCTTGTATAATGGCCATCGTATTAATAAAGCATCTGTGCAGTAGAGATTCAGCTCAGCGATGTCGTCATGATTGCTATCATAAACAATCCCACCCAATGTATTCTTGTTCTATTATTTTATTTTTATGAGCTTAGTTTAAACGTTTTATTTTTTTGTTTATTTTTTGTTTGATTTTGTTCAAATTTGGTAAGGAATAGTTGGATCTGTAGCAGATTTGAGTGGTTAAGTTTGTATAATGGAAATACTCTAGGTGTTTTTTAGCAAGTTGAATCCATTTCTACATTCAGAAATAGATTTTAAACAATAAAAAATAACTATATTGTCCAAATTTACATGGCCACCAAATTCTGACAAAAAAAACCAAAAGATAGAACATTAAACCGACACTTTTTTGTGTACTTACAAAGACTTCCCTAGTTTGAAAATTGGAAATAGACTAGGAAAGACTTGGGCTAGGTATAGTGCTTATAAGTATTATGAAGGAAATAAGTATTTAGTTTTGGATATGGGATCTATATAATTATTATTAGTATAATAATAATAATTAATATTATTATTTTAAGGTATGTTTAGTTAAAACGTTCAAGGATTAGTTCAATTGTTAATTTCTTTTTGTGTTAAATTCATAGAAGTCTTGGTATTAAATTTCATGGGGTCTTTTGAGAGTTGGTTACCAATAACATTATATTCTTTACTTAAGTGTCTGAGGATGTGACTGTGTGTTTAATGTAATTCATCATGTCAAGTGGGTCAAGTTCAAGTGTTTGCAAGAAAAAATGTTGTCATTCCCACCTGGGTTCAAATCCTATATTGTGATATCATGTTTTTTGTGAGCTATTTGTTGAATATCATGATCATCATGGGATTGTTGAGAAAGCCTTGAGATTTTTTAGAATGTTGTTTATCTTGAGTACCATCGTTAGAATGAGGGGAAGTGTCAAGTGTGTGTGTGTGTAATCAATGGTTTACCTTGAGTACCATCCTTAGAATGAGGGGAAGTGTCAAGTGTGTGTGTGTGTGTAATCAAGAAGCATATACATTCTTTATGGTATAAGGATTTGTAATAAGAAACTAGAATACAAGAAAGGTCAAATAATTGTCAATGTACATGTTGATTGAGTTTAGAAACCAAGGTCTATGGAAATTTTGAAGTTCAACTTAATTCATGAACATTCATTGTCTAGATTTCATCTTGAGATCCTTTTAATAGTTTAGAAGAGGATATCTTAGGAGGGCAAGAATATAGAAAATAAATTTTTCCATTAAGTAATGGAATTTTTTTTGGAAGAATAGTTACGAGGAATGATAAGACTTTTATTATAGTATAAAATAGAAGACACATGATGAGATTTTTTTTTCCAATATTAAAGCCCAAGAATCAGTAACCAAAATAGTTATTAATATATTTGACTTCTTCCAATATTCATTTATTTCTCTTTCAACCCACATATAAATGTAATGACTTTCTCACATCATCGTGGATGAATTTTTGAAGAAGGTCATGAGTAGCTCCCTTTAGTTCTACATGTAAAACAAAGCCCACAAGCAAAAAAAAATACTAACATGATCATGAAAACAACCAAAATTCTATCTAGATGAAATTACAATAAATAAGATATTAAACCATAGAAAAAATCCCATAAGGCCCTAGATATTGAGTTATTACATTTTTATTATTATATTACTATTGTCGACTAGACCATTTAGTTATAATCTCTCTCTCTCTCTCTCTCTCTCTCTCTCTCTCTCTCTCTCTATATATATATATATATATATACCAAGGAGGCCTAGTTTTAGAATCATCTCATCTTGTACATTTATTCTATTGTAAAAGGAGGTTTGCCCCTTTTTATCTAATTCTCAAGGTGTGGATTTACTTATTTTTCTGTTTTCAAGCTATTTGGGTGTTTGTTGCGTAACCTTTGGTATCAAAGCATATGATCCTATGGATTTTCGCCTTCAAATGATTCACCTCATAATTTTCTCTATAACCATTTTTTTTGAGAAGTTTCAAATGGTGAAATTTTTGGGATCGTGAGGATATATAGTAAAATTTCCATGGTAGAAATTTTAGGTTTTGGTTCTCTATACTTTTAGAGTTCTAGCCTATGGAAATTAGGGTTTGTGACTAGTCCTAAAACTAGTCTCAAACATATGTTCTTGGTAAAACATCTATCACATTTTTCTGGGAATTTACAGACAATATTTGTTGGGAGCTTGCAGAGACATGAAGAAGTACTTGTGGTAAACATTTCAATTTTTGGTTCACTATACTTCATTGTTATAGCATGTGGAAATTAGGGTTTTTAACTAGTCTTAAAACTAGTCTCAAAGAGGTGTTCTTGGTAAAATAGTCATAACTTCGTTTCTAGGATATATCAAACATCAAATTTTTCATTGTTCTAAGGAGACATATCATAGACCATATGGTAAAATTTTCATACGCTTATTCTCTATACTTTTCAAGTTACAGGTTGCAGAAGTTAGGGTTTTTAACTAGTCCTACAACTAGTATCAAACAATTGTTCAGGTAAAACAATCATATATGATTATAAAAAGATCCAATTTGAGTTCCACTAGTTTTGTTGGAAAGAAGATGGACAATAGGGTTTTAGGTCCAAATTTCATAATCATACCAGATAAATTAGATACATGGTATTCTGTAGAAACTCACTCTTTGGAAAGGGCCAAGAATCAACAAGGTTTGGGAAAGTTACCATAACTTTTACTTGGCATATCAAAATTTGGTCAAACCTATGGCATTGTAGAGAAGACATATCGGAGTACTACATGTTGAAATCATAAGGGCCAAAATTTTAGAGATACATTAGAAGAAAGTTTGGTTAGCAAGATAGTATCCAAATTAGGGTTTTAAAGGTATGTAACTTACAATTGCATAACTTTTGATTGGAAGATCTGTTTTTGGTGATTCAAAAATTGTGATAAAGAGAAAAAAAAAAAGAGGAGCGTTATTGTTTTTTCACATGGAAAAGGTTACAAGAATTGCTATTCCTGCTAAATCCTTAGAGAACTCGCACATGATTCCTAAAGAAAGTGAAGAATTAGAAAACAAGGTTTCCCAATTAAATAACCAAGTTAATGAAATGAGTAGTAGTATGTTGAAATTTGTGGATTTTTCACGTTCTCAAAAAATCCTTAGAAGGGACATAGAACATAAAATGGAAATTTTGTTGGATCAAAAGATGGAAACCTTACATAATTCTATGGAATTCATGCTCTGAAAGAGGTTACCTACAAGGGATATTGTGATCCAAGGAAATCATGAAAATAAGGGGAAAAAATAGTGTTGAACCTCAGTTGAACATGGGGAATATTTCAACACATTTGGAGAGAAAAAATATTGAATCCCATAATCATGATCATTCATCACTCCAAGATCTACATAATTGGGGCTTCAACTTGAAACCAAGGAACTACTTAATTCTCAAGATCGATATGAGGAAGTTTGATGGTAAAGATCCTATAACATGGATATTCCAGATGGAACATTTCTTTGATCTAGACCAAGTGCCAACTTTACAAAAGGTAACTCTTGCATCCTTCTATTTAGAACTTGAAAATTTTGTCTGGTAGAAATGGATTTTTGAACAAAAAAAATATTATATTGTCTCTTGGTTGATTTTTATAGATGAATTGATAGCACATTATAGGTATATTAAGAGCAAATCATTATTTATTCAATTGATAAATCTTTGGAAAATAGGTCTAATTATAGAGCACATTAAACAATTTTAAAAGATAGGTCTTTGAGTAAACAACATTCTAGAGGATAATTTGTTAGATCTCTTCATGGGCACTTTAAATGTGAGCATTCAACAAGAGGTGCATCTCTTGGAACCTAAATCCCTAGATCATGTTTTTAGTGTGGCAAGGAAAGTTGTGTTAGAATATAGAAGATGGTGTGCTCGTTTTACCATTGACAATACCTTCTTCACCCAACCATAGGCCGAAGCCTCCCTCCGAGCACCTTAACCTTGACTGAGCATTCCTCCGGAAGCAAACCATAGGCTAGATAGCCAAACAAAGAGTAGCGCATCAATCCCCAAGGATAGCGCATCACAAAAGACTGATCAGATGTTCCAACCCCTAGCCAAGAGATATTCAAGCCAAAACTGAGATCTTGTTGTTGCTGCAGCTGCACCAGCTCTTCCTCCAAACCTGCACACAAGACTGCAACTGCATAACTGCAATTCTGAGATGTGACAAATGAGAATTGGCGCCCTGTATTTATAGTGGTTCTGCCAGTTTTGCTGGGGCCAACTTCTCCTTCTGGATAAGTGTCTTTTTAGTATATTATTATAATTTATGGTTGACTTCTTCTCTTGGAGGCTAATAGCCTAATATAAATTATCTTCTTGAGTCGACAAGGCTTCTAGGGTTATTAGCCAACTCATTAGGGTTTCTCTTGCTTCACAGAGTCTTCTATTCTCGTCAGGTTCACACGTGGGGGTAAATACCTCCCGCAGCTACCATAATATTAACACTCCCTCCTAGCTAGATAGGTATTTACAGGTAATGGACTTGAGCATACAATATACCATTTACCTGGTAGCATCAATATAGTCATCTAAACTATTTCATGACTAGATCATGAGCATCACCATCAACATCAACTGCATCATCTCTCGAAACCATACTTCATCTGAGTAGTTAGATATGATGTTGGATAAGTCACTCTCACCATAGAGTGATACAAGAGGAGTAAAATCTCTGAACTATTTTCCGTCTAGAAAATCTTTGTTCATCATTCATCTGAATGATCATTATCTCCAATAAACTGTTGATAGTCTTCAAGGCAATTAGAACGAGGATAGAACATAGCTTTGTCTATTCATAGTAGTACATAACTACAATCCAGTGGTTCACTACCACATCAAGTAATACATAAGTACTTGATCAGCAACGTATGGTTGCGAACGGTGAAACATATTCACCACAGTAGTCCTCATCTACTATCATATAGTCTTCATAACAAACATCCGAGAGCATCCTGCATAGAAACAATGTTATGATAAAAATTGTATCATTTGGGCCAATATTCCACTCACGTCTGTGAGATCTGAAAGAATGTCTGCCACCACAGTAGTCTTCATCTGCATAGAAACAATGTTATGATAAAAACTGAATCATCTGGGCCAATCTTTCACTCACATCTATGAGATCTGAAAGAATGTATGCCCTCAGTATAGAATATCAACAATAATCATTTGGACCAATCTTTCACTCACGTCTATGAGATCTGAAAGAATCTATGCCCTCAATATCAACAATGGGCTATCTGCCACATTCTTCTCAACCAAGGAAGAAGGATTATTTCTAATTTATGAGCCTGGACCATTTCTCACCCTAGGCCATTCCTCCGACACTAAACAAAGTGTAACCTGGAGAGAATGAGTCTGCCCTCGAGAAATGTTTGGACCATTCCTTACCCCGGGCCATTCCTTCGACACTAAACAAAGTGTATCCTGTAGGGAATGAGTCTACCCCAAGGAATGACTGTCCTGGACTATTCCCCACCCTGGGCCATTCTTCCAACACTAAACAAAGTGTAACCTGGAGAGAAGGAGTCTACCCTCGAGGAATAACTGTCCCTGATTGTTGAGCTTGGACTATTCCCCACCCTGGGCCATTCCTCTGACACTAAACAAAGTGTAACCTAGAGAGAATGAGTCTTCCCTCAAGGAATAATTGTCTTGACCATTCCCCACCCTGGGCCATTCCTCCGACACTAAACAAAGTGTAACCTGGAGAGAATGAGTCTACCCTCAAGGAATGTCTATCCTGCATCAACCTCCAAAACGGATGATTCTTCGAAACTGCTCACAAATATGAACTTCGAAAGAATGATTGCCCGACGAGGCGGACCATTCTACTTGACCACTACTCAGAGTGACTACCAAGAAGAATGACTGTCCTAGGGCATCGTACATCTTCTTCAATGAGTCAAGATGGGAGATGTAGGGTATCAAGTGGTATTTTATGGAATCCACTATGATACTCATGAAATTGATGTCAATGTCTTTGAACTTCTCCATAGCTGCAACGTTCTGCGGTTCCTTCTCTTCTCCTTCTTTAAACTCTGGCTTCACGATCTTTCCTTTCATAATATCCAACACCTTATTCTTAGCAAGGATGAGGTCAATCCTTGTATTCCATGCTCTGAAGTTAGAGGCTCCATCTAGATGGTTCTCAAACTTCATAGAGTTCGTCATGGCTTGCTTGACTTGGTCAAACCCTAGATTTGAACAAAAATCCAAACTTCACGTCTTGGCTTTCTGAGAGTACCAGAAGATGTGCTGGGCTAGGGCACACTGATCTATCCGGAGAGTAGGTCAATCCATTCACTTAAGGTGCCTCAACAAGAGGTTTAGGGTTTCTGCAACTGCTTCTGCTAGTAACCCTAGCTACAATGCTTTTGGAAACTGCTCCTGCTAGTAACCCTAGCGACAGTTCCTCAACGAGCTCAATGTCTAGCGGTTATGTTTCCTTCCAGCATTTTAGGCTGACTGAAGGGGCGTGGGCCCATAACTTGTTAGAATATAGAAGATGGTGTGCTCGTTTTACCATTGACGATACCTTCGTCACCCAACCATAGGCCAAAGCCTCCCTCCGAGTACCTTAACCTTGACTGAGAATTCCTCCAGAATCAAACCATAGGCTAGATAGCCAAACAAAGAGTAGCGCATCAATCCCCAAGGATAGTGCATCACAAAAGACTGATCAGATGTTCCAAACCCTAGCCAAGAGATATTCAAGCCAAAACTGAGATCTTGTTGTTGTTGCAGCTACACCAGCTCTTCCTCCAAACTTGCGCACAAGACTGCAACTGCAGTGCGCACCAAACTGCAGAACTGCAATTCTGAGATGTGACAAATGAGTATTGGCGCCCTGTATTTATAATGGTTCTGCCAATTTTGTTGGGGCCGACTTCTCCTTCTGGATAAGTGTCTTTTCAATATATTATTATAATTTATGGTCGACTTCTTCTCTTGGAGGCTAATAGCCTAATATAAATTATCTTCTTGAGCCGACAAGGCTTCTAGGGTTATTAGCCAACTCATTAGGG
>JZKD02S0136242.1:0-10894 GCA_000966675.3 Picea glauca
AGAACAGGGTTATAGTAGATGTCATTATGATCAATGTGTTTATTTTAAAAGGCTAGAAAATGGAAGCTATATTATCTTGCTATTGTATGTAGATGACATGCTTGTTGCAGGGTATAATATGAAGGATATAAATGTTCTCAAGAAGAAATTATCCAATTCATTTGCGATGAAGGATTTGGGTGTTGCAAAGAAAATCCTTGGCACGAGAATAACAAGAGACATAAAAAATCGCAAATTGACATTATCTCAGGGTGAGTACACAGAGAATGTGTTGGAGAGGTTTAGAATGCAGAATGAAAAACCAGTTAGTACACCTTTGGCCAACCATTTCAAATTAAATAAGTAAATGTGTCCCAAGACATAGGAGGAGATAGAATACATGTCTAGGGTCCCTTATTCATCATTAGTTGGTAGCTTTATGTATGCAATGGTTTTCATAAGACTAGATATTGCACATGCAGTGGGAGTTGTGAGCAGGTATATGAACAATCCAAGTAAAGAACATTGGGAGGCAATAAAGTGGATTCTCAGGTATTTGAGAGGTATTTCTACTCATGCATTATGTTTTGGAGGTTCAGACACTTTTCTATAGGGATATGTTGATTCAAATATGGTAGGTGATAAATACAGTAGGAGGAGCACCACAGGGTATGTTTTTACTATAGGTGGAACATCGGTAAGTTGGATTTCAAAACTACAAAAAGGTTGTTGCACTTTCAACAATAGAGGCAGAGTATGTTTCTACTACAAAGGCTAGTAAAGAGATGATTTGGTTACAAAGGTTTATGGAGTAATTGGGAAAGAAGCAGGAGAATAACAGGTTGTAATGTGACAGTGAGAGTGCCATTCATCTTGCAAATAAATCAACCTTCCATTCGAAGACTAATCATATACATTTGAGGTACCACTTCATACGATCCGCCTTGGAAGATGGACATTTGAAGTTGGAAAAGATACACACTAGCCAGAATCCTGCAGACATGTTAACAAAGGGAGTAACCAGAGAGAAACTGAGTTCCTGCTCAGTTTTAGTTGGTCTTCAAGAATGAATATGAAGATGAGAAATTTGCCAGGTTCAAGAAGGTTCAGATTCTAGCATATACAACAGTGGTGGAGTTGTTGAGATCAGTCTCCAAGTGGGAGATTGTTGGTTGTGGAGCTTGATTAAGAGGTCTTGTGTTTTTTAGCCGTGTTTATACCCCATGAAGACTTTACACCCCAGAAGTATGTACACTCTTCCACGCAGGGGAGTGCAGAGGGGGTACCCCCTCTACGGGGTCTAGGGGGGCTATCCCCCCGGCTGGGGGGTTCGGGGGCGAAGCCCCTGAAGGAAATTTTTCCTTCTAAATGTATATTGTAATTTCATTGTAAATATGGACTGCTCATTATAAGGTCACAGATCTAACAATAGAAATTATGTTATGGTTTTTTCCCTAGAAGGCAACCCTCTGTTATGATGGAAATGTATTGCAGCTATGCAACATATCGAATATTGTATTATGAGATGAGAGACTGTGAGAGAAAGAAGAGGAAGTTACAATGGGTATTTTTTAGGTTGTATCCCTTCATATGATGGATAATAATAAAGGAAAGACTTGTCAATTTCTCTGGTGGACCTAGCCCACACTGGGTGAACCACGTAAATCTGTGTCTCTATTGTATTGTGTATCTTTTGTGTTTTGTTTTCGCATTTGTTTTATTTTATTGCTCCATGGTCCTGTTTTTCTAACACAAGTTGGTAAGAGGGACGACCAAACACAAGCCGAGTGCCCAACCAACAAAACTGAAAGATCCAACGTCACAGGTGTGGTGGGAAAAAAAAATTGGGGTTTCCCGAATGCAAGGAAAACTTGGGGTTTCCAGAGGAAACACAAGGTAGGTTTCCAAGGGGGGCACCCAAGGGATAGCCGAAATGACAAGAGGAGTGCCCAACCAACAAAACCAAAAGAGCCAGTGACATAGGGGCAGTGGGGAGAAATCTTGGGGTTTTTCGAATGCAAGGCAAACTTGGGGTTTCTAGAGGAAATGCAAGGAAATTTGGCAAGAGGGGCACCCAAAGGCAAGAGAAGTTGGAAAGATGAGCGACCAACCAACAAAACCGAAAGATCCAACGACACAGGGCAAGGCAAGGTGACTTGGAAAGAGGGGTGCCCAAACACAATGCAAGGAAAGTTGCCAAGACGGGCGCCCAAACGCATGAAGAGTCATAACAAGATGGGTGCCCGAATGAAATGCAAGGGTAGTTGGCAAGATGGGTGCCCAAATGCAATGGAAGGTGAGTTGGAAAGATGGGGGCCCAAACACAACACAAAGCAAGTTGGAAATATGGGCTCCATAACGCAATTCAAGGCAAGTTGGCAAGATGGGTGCTCAAATGCACGAAGAGTTGTAACGAAAACGGCCACAAAAGGGAGAACTAGGAAAAAAGACGAGTTGGAGGACGGATAAGAACCAAGTTTGGCTTCAAGGTAGATTTTTTAATATGGCCTAGCCAAGGTTTGGTGACCAAGGGAAAGGAAAGGAAACTTGGCAAGAGGGGCGCCCAAACACAATGCAAGGAAATTTGGCAAGAGCGGTGCCCAATTTCACGAAGAACCGTAACGAAAACGACCACATAAGGGAGAAATAGGAAAAAATACGAGATGGAGGACGAATAAGAACCAATTTTGGCTTAGAGGTAGATTTTTTAATACACCTTGGCAAAGGTTGGGTGACCAATGACAAGGCAAGGTGAGTTGGAAATAGGAGCACCAAAACTTAACGCAAGGCGAGTTGGCAAGATGGGCACCCAAATGAAAGAAGAGTCGTATCAAAACTCACGAAGAGCTTGGCCAAGGTTGGGAAACCAAGGGAAAGGCAAGGAAAGTTGGTGAGAGGGGCACCCAAAATCAATGCAAGGCTAGTTGGCAAGATGGGTTCTCAAATGCACGAAGATATGTAACGAAAATGACCACACAAGAGATCACTAGGCAAAAAGATGAGCCGAAAGACAGATACGAACCAATTTTGGCTTCGAGGTAGATTTTTTAATACGGCATGGCCAAGGTTGAGTGACCAAGGACAAGGCAAGGTGAGTTGGAAAGAGGGGCACCCAAATGCAACGCAAGGCGAGTTGGCAATATGGGCACCCAAATGCACGAAGAGACATAACGAAAACGACCACACAAGGGAGCACTAGGAAAAAAGACGAGTTGAAGGATAGATAAGAACCAATTTTGGCCTTGAGGTAGATTTTTTAATATGGCCTCGCCAAGGTTGGGAGACTAAGGGAAAGGCAAGGTGCTAGGAGGCAAGGCAAGGGAAGGTGTAAGGGAGGAAAGGCATGGCAAGGCACTAAGAGGCAAGGCAAGGCAAGGTGCCAAAAGGAAAAGAAAGGAAAGGTGCTAGGAGGCAAGGCAGGGGAAGGTTTCAGGAGGCAAGATAAGGTATGTCGGCATGAGGAGACCTCACAAAAATTTGGGAACGACCACATGAGTCAGTGCCAAGCAAGAAGATAAGACAACCACTGGATAAGGAGTACAGATTGTCACAACTTAACATTTTTAGGGCGTCCTGGGCAAGGCAAGGTGTTGGGATGCAAGGAAAAATGAAAAGTGATGAGAGGAAAGGCAAGGAAATGTAGTGCTAGGCAAGAAGACAAGCCAATCATCGTATAGGGAGTGAAGGTGGTCACAACTCAACTTTTTTAAGACAACCTAGGTAAGGAAATACAAGGAAATGCACATGAGGAGGAAAGACAATTCAAGGTAGTGCTACACAAGAGGACAAGTCAATCACTGGATAAGGAGTGAAGGTGGTCACAAATCAAATTTTTTAAGACGTCCTAGGCAAGGCAAGGCAAGGAAAGGTGCCAAGAGGCAAGGTAAGGCAAGGTGCGAGGAGGAAAAGTGGGTCAATGCACCATGAGACAAGGAAGGGCATGGAAAAAGGCAAGGCAAGGCGTCAAGAGGAAAGGAAGGGCATGGAAAAAGGCAAGGCAAGGCGTCAGGAGGAAAGGAAGGGCATGGAAAAAGGCAAGGCAAGGCGTCAGGAGGAAAGGAAGGGCATGGAAAAAGGCAAGGCAAGGTAGCACCAGGAAAGAAGACAAGATGACCATCAAATAAGGTGTAAAGATGGCCAAAAATTAAATTTTTTAAGATGGCCTGGGCAAGGCAAGGCAAGGAAAGGCATTGGGACACAAAGCAAGGAAAGGCAAGGCATGACATCAGGCAAGGCAAGGTGCGAAGAGGAAAGGCAATGCATGGCACAACACAAGGCAAGGAAAGACATGAAGAGGCAAGACAAAGCAAGGTGTGAGCAAACAAGTTGGGGTGTGATGACCCAACCGATGAGCAAGTTGGTGGATGCGTCATGACTTAGAAGGAACCATGCATTGAGTTGGTGAGTAGACCCGACTCTCATGCCAAACGGTGTGATGATCCACAGGATGGAGTGAGAACATATAAGTAAGGCATGAGTT
Organism: Picea glauca; assembly: GCA_000966675.3. Lineage (NCBI taxonomy): Eukaryota > Viridiplantae > Streptophyta > Pinopsida > Pinales > Pinaceae > Picea > Picea glauca. The sequence continues at coordinate 4,460 of JZKD02S0136242.1, forward strand.
GGGATGAGTCAAGGCAGAACAACTTGGGAAAAGAAAAGTGAAGATAGATACAACTAAGTGTCTCAGTTGGGCATCTTGGTGGAGAGCACACGACGGGCAAAGAAGAGTGAAGATAGATACGACTAAGTGTCTCGGTTGGGCATCTCGGTGGAGATCACACGACGAGTCTTGAAGTTGAGTCATTGGATGAGTTAGTAGTTCATGTGATGGAGAGGAGACTTGTGATAGACATGCAAGGCAGACTCAGGTTGCAGCAAGGGGGTCCTATGAGACGATGAGCTGAGGAAAAAGCCGTCGAAGTGACTTGGCCGAATTTTGTATGTCTTTGTATGGAGCTTTGGCTCCCCTCTTGTGATCGTCTCTCATTGTAACATTTTGTACATTGTGATCTACAGGTGTTAGGAATAGTTCGTGTTGCCCAACCACACTTGTGTCTCTTTCTCGTGTATGGATGATTGTATGTTCTTAATGGATTAAATGACTAAGTATAGAACCATGTAATTTTCTAAGCATAAACAATGCATGTTTAGTGTAACCTAGCATGATTTTCTCAAGGTAGAGTATGGGTGTTCCTTGAGTGAGGCGTAGTTCGGATGGAGTACAACTTGGGTGGGCCAAGCCACTGAGCCAAAAATGTCGTAGTGTTGGGCGACTTGGGAGCGCCAAGTCGAGTTGGATCCCCAGTTAGACTGTGGGTGCGTGAAATACTCGGCGTATGATTGGGTGGATTGCACGTTGGGTCCACATTGGACATGGAGTGGATTGCAAGGCACCTTTTCCAATATATAAGGAGGACACCTCTATCNCAGACATGTTAACAAAGGGAGTAACCAGAGAGAAACTGAGTTCCTGCTCAGTTTTAGTTGGTCTTCAAGAATGAATATGAAGATGAGAAATTTGCCAGGTTCAAGAAGGTTCAGAGTCTAGCATATACAACAGTGGTGGAGTTGTTGAGATCAGTCTCCAAGTGGGAGATTGTTGGTTGTGGAGCCTGATTAAGAGGTCTTGTGTTTTTTAGCCATGTTTATACCCCATGAAGACTTTACACCCCAAAAGTATGTACACTCTTCCACGCAGGGGAGTGCAGAGGGGGTACCCCCTCTACGGGGTCTAGGGGGGCTATCCCCCCGGCTGGGGGGTTCGGGGGCGAAGCCCCTGAAGGAAAAATTTCCTTCTAAATGTATATTGTAATTTCATTGTAAATATGGACTATTCATTATAAGGTCACAGATCTAACAATAGAAATTATGTTAGGGTTTTTTCCCTAGAAGGCAACCCTCTGTTATGAGGGAAATGTATTGCGGCTATGCAACATATCGAATATTGTATTATGAGATGAGAGACTGTGAGAGAAAGAAGAGGAAGTTACAACGGGTATTTTTTAGGTTGTATCCCTTCATATGATGGATAATAATAAAGGAAAGACTTGGCAATTTCTCTGGTGGACCTAGCCCACACTGGGTGAACCACGTAAATCTGTGTCTCTATTGTATTGTGTATCTTCTGTGTTTTGTTTTCGCATTTGTTTTATTTTATTGCTCCATGGTCCTGTTTTTCTAACACAAGTTGGTAAGAGGGACGACCAAAAACAAGATGAGTGCCCAACCAACAAAACTGAAAGAGCCAACGTCACAGGTGTGGTGGGAAAAAAAAATTGGGGTTTCCCGAATGCAAGGAAAACTTGGGGTTTCCAGAGGCAACACAAGGTAGGTTTCCAAGGGGGGCACCCAAGGGATAGCCGAAATGACAAGAGGAGTGCCCAACCAACAAAACCAAAAGAGCCAGCGACATAGGTGCAGTGGGGAGAAATCTTGGGGTTTTTCGAATGCAAGGCAAACTTGGGGTTTCTAGAGGAAATGCAAGGCAATTTGGCAAGAGGGGCACCCAAAGGCAAGCCAAGTTGGAAAGATGAGCGACCAACCAACAAAACCGAAAGATCCAACGACACAGGGCAAGTCAAGGTGACTTGGAAAGAGGGGTGCCCAAACACAACGCAAGGAAAGTTGGCAAGACGGGCGCCCAAACGCATGAAGAGTCATAACAAGATGGGTGCCTGAATGAAATGCAAGGGTAGTTGGCAATATGGGTGCCCAAATGCAATGGAAGGTGAGTTGGAAAAATGGGGGCCCAAACAAAACACAAAGCAAGTTGGAAATATGGGCTCCATAACGCAATTCAAGGCAAGTTGGCAAGATGGGTGCTCAAATGCACGAAGAGTTGTAACGAAAACGACCACAAAAGGGAGAACTAGGAAAAAAGACGAGTTGGAGGACGGATAAGAACCAAGTTTGGCTTCAAGGTAGATTTTTTAATATGGCCTAGCCAAGGTTTGGTGACCAAGGGAAAGGAAAGGAAACTTGGCAAGAGGGGCGCCCAAACACAATGCAAGGAAAGTTGGCAAGAGCGGTGCCCAATTTCACGAAGAACCGTAACGAAAACGACCACATAAGGGAGAACTAGGAAAAAATACGAGATGGAGGACGAATAAGAACCAATTTTGGCTTAGAGGTAGATTTTTTAATACACCTTGGCAAAGGTTGGGTGACCAACGACAAGGCAAGGCGAGTTGGAAATAGGAGCACCAAAACTTAACGCAAGGCGAGTTGGCAAGATGGGCAACCAAATGAAAGAAGAGTCATATCAAAACTCACGAAGAGCTTGGCCAAGGTTGGGAAACCAAGGGAAAGGCAAGGAAAGTTGGTGAGAGGGGCACCCAAAATAAATGCAAGGCTAGTTGGAAAGATGGGTGCTCAAATGCACGAAGATATGTAACGAAAATGACCACACAAGAGATCACTAGGCAAAAAGGTGAGCCGAAAGACAGATACGAACCAATTTTGGCTTCGAGGTAGATTTTTTAATACGGCATGGCCAAGGTTGGGTGACCAAGGACAAGGCAAGGTGAGTTGGAAAGAGGGGCACCCAAATGCAACGCAAGGTGAGTTGGCAATATGGGCACCCAAATGAAATGCAAGGTGAGTTGGCAAGATGGGCACCCAAATGCACGAAGAGACATAACGAAAATGACCACACAAGGGAGCACTAGGAAAAAAGACGAGTTGAAGGATAGATAAGAACCAATTTTGGCCTTGAGGTAGATTTTTTAATATGGCCTCGCCAAGGTTGGGAGACTAAGGGAAAGGCAAGGTGCTAGGAGGCAAGGCAAGGGAAGGTGTAAGGGAGGAAAGGCATGGCAAGGCACTAAGAGGCAAGGCAAGGCAAGGTGCCAAAAGGAAAAGAAAGGAAAGGTGCTAGGAGGCAAGGCAGGGGAAGGTTTCAGGAGGCAAGGCAAGGTATGTCGGCATGAGGAGACCTCACGAAAATTTGGGAACGACCACATGAGTCAGTGCCAAGCAAGAAGATAAGACAACCACTGGATAAGGAGTACAGATTGTCACAACTTAACATTTTTAGGGTGTCCTGGGCAAGGCAAGGTGTTGGGATGCAAGGCAAAATGAAAAGTGCTCAGAGGAAAGGCAAGGAAATGTAGTGCTAGGCAAGAAGACAAGACAATCATCGTATAGGGAGTGAAGGTGGTCACAACTCAACTTTTTTAAGACAACCTAGGTAAGGAAATACAAGGAAATGCACGCGAGGAGGAAAGACAATTCAAGGTAGTGCTACACAAGAGGACAAGTCAATCACTGGATAAGGAGTGAAGGTGGTCACAACTCAACTTTTTTAAGACGTCCTAGGCAAGGCAAGGCAAGGAAAGGTGCCAAGAGGCAAGGCGAGGCAAGGTGCGAGGAGGAAAAGTGGGTCAATGCACCATGAGACAAAGAAGGGCATGGAAAAAGGCAAGGCAAGGCGTCAGGAGGAAAGGAAGGGCATGGAAAAAGGCAAGGCAAGGTAGCACCAGGAAAGAAGACAAGATGACCATCAAATAAGGTGTAAAGATGGCCAAAAATTAAATTTTTTAAGATGGCCTGGGCAAGGCAAGGCAAGGAAAGGCATTGGGACACAAAGCAAGGAAAGGCAAGGCATGACATCAGGCAAGGCAAGGTGCGAAGAGGAAAGGCAATGCATGGCACAACACAAGGCAAGGAAAGACATGAAGAGGCAAGACAAAGCAAGGTGTGAGCAAACAAGTTGGGGTGTGATGACCCAACCGATGAGCAAGTTGGTGGATGCGTCATGACTTAGAAGGAACCATGCATTGAGTTGGTGAGTAGACCCGACTCTCATGCCAAACGGTGTGATGATCCACAGGATGGAGTGAGAACATATAAGTAAGGCATGAGTTGGGATGAGTCAAGGCAGAACAACTTGGGAAAAGAAAAGTGAAGATAGATACAACTAAGTGTCTCAGTTGGGCATCTTGGTGGAGAGCACACGACGGGCAAAGAAGAGTGAAGATAGATACGACTAAGTGTCTCGGTTGGGCATCTCGGTGGAGATCACACGACGAGTCTTGAAGTTGAGTCATTGGATGAGTTAGTAGTTCATGTGATGGAGAGGAGACTTGTGATAGACATGCAAGGCAGACTCAGGTTGCAGCAAGGGGGTCCTATGAGACGATGAGCTGAGGAAAAAGCCGTCGAAGTGACTTGGCCGAATTTTGTATGTCTTTGTATGGAGCTTTGGCTCCCCTCTTGTGATCGTCTCTCATTGTAACATTTTGTACATTGTGATCTACAGGTGTTAGGAATAGTTCGTGTTGCCCAACCACACTTGTGTCTCTTTCTCGTGTATGGATGATTGTATGTTCTTAATGGATTAAATGACTAAGTATAGAACCATGTAATTTTCTAAGCATAAACAATGCATGTTTAGTGTAACCTAGCATGATTTTCTCAAGGTAGAGTATGGGTGTTCCTTGAGTGAGGCGTAGTTCGGATGGAGTACAACTTGGGTGGGCCAAGCCACTGAGCCAAAAATGTCGTAGTGTTGGGCGACTTGGGAGCGCCAAGTCGAGTTGGATCCCCAGTTAGACTGTGGGTGCGTGAAATACTCGGCGTATGATTGGGTGGATTGCACGTTGGGTCCACATTGGACATGGAGTGGATTGCAAGGCACCTTTTCCAATATATAAGGAGGACACCTCTATCATGCGAAGTCATCCAATAAGATTTCAATTGATGAGTGCTGACAAGAGTGGACAAGGAGTTATGAGGTGCAAAGTCTAGGTTTGGGGGCACAATGAACTACTTGGACGATGTTTGTACAAAGGACTTAGACATCTTGGAAAATGTCGGAGGAACTACATAGCTAGACTGAGGTTGAGGTAAGTGAGGAAGAGGGACTGTAGGAGGCAGATCCATGGATGCATCGAGGGTTGGATTGTGAAAGTATTTTGGGTAGTAGGGAGAGGTTCCATGACTTATTTTTATTTCTACGAAAGAGTCACAGAGATAAGGCTTCACCCACCCCCTTGTTGTATCTTCGGAAACACTCTTCATATTAATAAGCTTAAGGAATTTGCCCATAATGGTGTTTTGTGGTCTCTTTATACTTATTGGATGCTATTGTTAGTTGTGTTGTTGTGGATGGCTAGGTATTGATGAGTATTGGATAGGTGTTAAAACATAACCAGGATGCTTTAAGGCCATGGTTGGACATGTGCCTATTGTTAGAGAACTCAGTTGCATATCTAACAAACTCTAGCTCAAGGCATAGTTATTGATGGTCCTTAGGTGAAGAGGTATAGTCCAATTGTAGTAGGGGCATGTTGGTCATGCCCTTGCGGCCAAGGAAAGGAAACGATGCACCTCCATGGTTTTCCCACACTTGCATAGTTTCCATATCGTAGTCGAAAATGAAAAACCAAAATTCTCCCACACTTGGATGGTTTCCATCATGGATGGACATGAACACCCTGAATTCCCCCGCACTTGGATGGTTTCTGTTGCGACAGGACATGAAAACCTCGAATATCCTACACTTGGATGGTTCCCATCATGTCGGGACATGGAAACCCCAGATTCCTTGCACTTGCACAGTTTTCATTGTGACCGGACCTGAAAACCATGAATTTCCCTGCACTTGCATAGTTTCCCTAGCGGTCGAACACGAAGACCCAAAATTTCCCTGCACTTGCACCGTTTTCATCACGACAGGGCATGAAAACCCCGAATTTCCCCACACTTGCACATTTTTCTTCACGGCTAGACATGGAAACCCTGACTTTCCCATTCTTGCATGGTTTGTTTCTTGATCGACTTGAAAACCTCAATTTTTTCGTCACTTTCACGATTCCTTTCACGACTGGACATGTAAACCCCAGATTTCCCACTCTTGCATGGTTGGTTTCTCAAACGACTCAGAAACCTCGGATTTTCCTACACGTGCATGATTATTATTTAATGATTGACATGGGTGTTATCACTCCAAGAAACCCTCTGTGGTTGCAGACCAGAGGTGCTTGGTAACTTCAAGTAAAAATGTTTTTGTGTTTTATGAATATGGGTCAATGGGACAACTCAATACATTTCATAG
>JZKD02S0136275.1:0-23919 GCA_000966675.3 Picea glauca
GCATGTAGCCGACTCGGGAGAGTCTTTTCCTATATAAGGATGTAATCTGTCCTCGTTTAATAATCAAGAAGTGAGCGTAGCCTCACCGTGTTTGTTTGCCCCGCATATTTTATCTGTTTTTACATCAAATGACCTTAAAATCATCAAATGACTTTAAAATCAGATTCTACATGATTGATTCTAAATATTGTCCAATCCAGTCTTATACACCAATCTAAATATTGTCCAATCCAATCTTATACACCAATCTCCCGTCTTATTTAACAATGACGTTAAAATAAAATTATTATTAATAAGATCAAATTGTAAAATGTTTATGCTTAGATTATTATTAGTAAAATCTCATTGTGAAATGCTACTGACTCTAAGTATTGTTTAGTCCCTTCCAATCTTTAACTTATTCTCAAAATCCTTATTAAATTCCAATTTAGATATTTATTTTATTAAAATGTTTTGTGATATCAATTAACATTTAGAAATTAATGATAATAATATGTATCTAATTAATGTAGTATACTTATTTTAACTATAAATTTATTATGTATTGAAATATTAATGGTTTGATATTATTTTGTGGCTTCAATATTATGTTTAAATTTTTTATTACAACATATTGATAACCCATTGGTGTATGAGACTTCCTTATTTGTGTGACAAGGGAACCCCTCCGTGTAGGGATTGGGGTAGGGTAGGTGTACATATCTTGCCCTCTCTAGATTTGAACATGTGACCTCAAGGAGGAAGCACATGTTCTTAGCCATTAGGACCACTCAAACTTTTGTAAGACACCCAACCCCAAGTACCTTTCAAGGGATGGGATATTAAAATTTCACTTCTCGTTAACCACCTTCAAGCCTCTTTTGAGGGTACCATCGTCTTCTTCTCGTCAAGAGATTTCAAATGACTGTTACCATGCTCAAAATCGAGCTATGGATCAAAATTTATGACCTTCTAAAGTTTCTTAGGCCTTCATTGGCCAAAACCCACCTCAATACCATGTGGCACCCACTTGGATCCATGCCACTTGTGTCCACCCAACGTGGCACTAACTTGGCACATGCCACCTGCCACCTAGCCCATCATTCCTTGGCTTATCAAGGCCACCAATTTCGATGTCTTGGATTCACTTAGAGATTTTCATCGTCGTCAAAGTTCTTCTCTATCAGAGTTATATGCCACCTCGAATGACATGCCCTGACGACATACACTATGACAGATCCATCCTACAAATCCGATGTTTCCCAAAATCTAACATTCAATGGTCTCGATCTCGTCGATGCCTCAAAATTGCTTGACGATCAACATCTACCTCCTCATTCTCACACTAAGTGAAAATGTGGGACCCATGTAGATCTATGACCGAGGTTAAATCTTTCCTACTCGCCAATCTACGGCCCATATCTCCTCTCGAACGTCTTCCCTTCAAATTCCCCTACCAACCTTGCACTCAGACATCTCAATGGCAATACCATATGATCAACGATGGAGATATCTCCACCATCATATCCAACGGTCGACAATTGAGGGCGACCATCCAAAGGCCCGAGCCCAATAGGGGCCCATCCTCAGTCTATTGACAATACATGTAGTGACACATGTTATTCTTAGGGATGTGTTGGCTTCCATGCTAGCATGACACGTCATGTCGACATCATCTCCTCTCTCCTTGCACTTATGCATGACAAGGCATGGAACTAGGGGATGGAACCCTATTCCTCGCACACAAGATCAATGATCGATATTTCACCACTCAACCCTCCAATAGATCAACAACTATCGTTGACTCATGCCTCTTCTGACAAAGTCCCAACACAACCTCGCACACAACAGTCTAACAGTTTGACCTCTGATAGGCTTATAGCCGGGATCAACGGTTCAAAGTTCACCAGGACCACTCTCATAACTTAGTTTCTAATGGCCCTAATCATGTTAGTGCTTCTAATTTTCATGACAGTTAAATTTGAACCCTTTAACCTCTTCTTCTTGACCATGTGGGGCCCACGACAAATCGACGATTGTCGTTACATTGTTCTCACTCACTGATCAAGGAACTAGATCATTCCTAGGAGTTCCTCCTAGTAGATTCTAATCAATTTGGATCCAATGGCTGAGGTTACTCTCGAATTGAATCAAAGGCTCTAGTTCTCTCTCTCGGATTTCCTCTCAATAGAGTGCATCCCCTCTGGGACTGCAATTCACTCCGACCAAGACCCCTACAATGAGTGGTCGAGATCTCTCAATCTATATATTCGAGGGATAGGATTAAGGCACCTTTCCCAAGGTTTTTTATCCCAACATGGGACCATAGTCCACTCATCCACAAATTGAATGATGAAAAGTGTCACCTATGTGACACTTTGGCGACCAAACTGGAAATAAGTATCACCATGACATCATCTCCACACTCGTTCCCCGTGCTGGTTATGCATTGGCACATACGAGGAACCTTGCGTTGGAACCTCACCTTACCAAGGCATTGGGCCACCGACCTCATATAGGTTTACCTCATACTTTGCATGAAACCCCTGATCTCTTGATCTCCCGATCTCTGGTGGAGATCGTACGACTGATGATTTATTAATGTTCAATCCAACAATCAGGGGTGTCGGGAAATGAATGAATCTGATCTTCCCCATATTAAACAAAGGGTTCCTATTCGACTGATAGTTCGATTTAGGACTTAACTACCCTGGGAATTCTTCTAAATCCTTTCTAAGGCTTACTAGGTCTTCTTGGATCTCACCTTACTCTGAGAACTATGTAAGCCTCTCTCTCTTCATCGTCTTAGATGAAGGTTCACAATCTGCATACTTTACTTCAAGGAAAAGGATTTCATAGGGATTAAGGCTCTTCGACTACACAAAGACCATTCGAGATCCCAAGGGCACTTATGCCACCATCCTTGCAAGGTAGACTTAAATATCTCGCAAACTCTCGAGTTAGAGGCTCGTAATCTTTAGAGTGTTACACCCTACCTTTACCCTTCATATTGGGCTACACAGCTCTACCAGATCAATAATGAAAACATGCATACTTAATCCATTTTATTTAGGGATTCAACCATCCCTTCTCTACTTTCACGTTTTCCATTTAGACTAGGAATTAACATAGGTTCTAATGGCCTCCTTTATCCTCCAACACATTATTATTGCATTTAATGTATCACTCATTTGAAACATGATTACAACATTCCATCCCTCTCAGAGATTATTTTTCATTTCTTAATTTGTATGCCTGGTTTCCTTTCACAGGGAACACATTGTAGTAGATATCTTACCTCTCTCAAAGGAGTTACAAACACACCTTTATTTTCTTTATTTTAGAACAATATATAATGTTCATATTCAGATGTGCAAGGAATGCACCATTCTTCCAGCTTCATAATTCCTTAAATATAAAGGCTTGTCATCAAATAACTATCAACATTACTAATCAAACATACACAACCATAACACAATTACATGCATCCATCCATACAATATGTTTCTATTTCACAAAGTGTATGAGATACTTATATATTAAGTGAAGAAGTTAACCAACCAATTGGGTTTGGGTGCACATGTTTCCACCCAACCATAAACTTTATTTTCTCTATAACTTTGGTAGCAGGCCACCCTCATGCCAACCCATGATACCACTAGAGAATCAAACCCAGGTTCTCATGAATATTTTCATGTGAAGGTAACTCTCCTTCACACCACCACTGGTAGCAAATTCCTCACCCCTCCTATCGCATGCCTCTTTGATGTTTATCAGATGCCTTCTAGCATCAAGCTTGCGACCTCTTAGTTTAAATTGGGTTCCTAGACTCTCTGATGAGCCTTGCAACCAGATACTTCCTCTGAGACTCATGTCTCCGTGAACATATGTGGGCACCCTCCCGCCTTCTTCCTTCCCAATCCCAAAATCTCATCTCGTTTGTCTCTTCCCTTTTCCCCTTGATGTTTGCACTCGTGTGCTTCTCTTTTCCATTTCACTTTATCTAAATTTAATATTTCAATTTTATATTATATATAATTTTGAAATCCTTTGTAGCGCTTTATTGAAAAAATGCCTTTAAACAATCCCACAAACATGAATGCTACAACATCATCGTGTCATTCAGATATACGACACTCTTAAAGACTGCTAATTTGAGCAGCTTGTGGAGCATAGACCTTCTCAAAAGTAACATTTCACGTCGTGCTTTACATTGAATGACAATGAAGAAACGAACAATTACGTTTATAACATCATTGGGTTATGTTTATGTTCTAAACATATTTCCTAAACTCTTGATACAGAGATATAGTACTTTTCTATGGATTTCTAAAATCTCCATACCGAGATATAATATTTTTTTATGCATATCTGTAACAAAGGGGATTATAATGTACTTGTACGTTTTTTTGGTTTAAAGTGCAAAACTTATTCCATCAAAAAAAATCTCATTTTTTACATCATTATATTTATACTGGTCGAAATGTACGTTTTCATTTAAATGTTTTATATTTATTAATCAAACATTTTTATTTATCAATAAGCAACATTTTTTTTTATATTTCTTAATAAACATTCTTTTTAAATATATTTTTTATTTAATCTTAATTTAAATTTATGTTTTCATTTAAATGTTTTATATTTGTAGATTGATTTTTTTTAATTTTTAAGTTGTTTTGTTTTATCTTGATGTTACATAAACGTTGTACTTTCATGTTAAATGTTAAAATTTCTATTGATGTTAGTAATATCAAGCTAAGTAATACTACACTTTAATTTAATTAATTTCTTATTATTTTGTGGGTTATCTTATCCCATAATTTATCTTTTAGTTCATATGGCATCACACTTTTCACTACATAAAATTGTTTTGGCTATTTTTTTCTATAATCACTCTTTACCATTTTTATTATTTAATTTTTGGAAATTCTTGTAGTGTTATTTGAGTTTTATGTTATTCCAACATTTTTTCATGAGCAATGTTTATGATAGTGGTTAGGTAAAATGCACAAATATGTGATCCTTCATAGTTAGTTAAATTCTCAAAATTATTGCTTAGATGTTGTAAAGACCAAACCTGCAATTAAGTGTAATATAGTGAAGCATTTAATAAATATCAAGTAATTTTCTTTATGATTATAAATCTCACAAGAGAAAACTAAATGTTCAACAAACATAAGCCATGCCCTTTGCCTCTATTTATCAATGTACATGCTACAATGTTGCAATATGTTATTGTTAAATTACTCTATATTTCAACATGAAATTGTTATTATATGTCATTATTATTAGGAGGTGCATGTTCAGTCATTTAGCCTTTGTGCTCCCTATTGCTATGGTTAATTGATAATAAGATGAGATACATCAATTCATTTAATATCCATGGGTTTATTTGCTACAAATTCTTACTATTCTATTAACTCCCTATCTCTCTTCTTCATATGCAACCAACACATAATAAGTAAATAAATTTCATATTTTTGTATTTTCTTCCATTTGCAGAAACACTTTAACCATTCTAAAAGTTTATAGGTATAAAACCTAAAATCAATTCATATAACATAAGTATGAGGCCACCCAAGAGTCTGTATTTTTTTTACCAATTCCCTAATGCTTTGTTCTCAAGTGAAACCTAGAAAGCATAATTGTAAGTTAATCAGTGTAAGAATAATGTTTCCACATAAAGGAAAATAGAAAAAACAAAACAAAACATTCTCATCACAACTAAGATATATCAAACTTTTAATATCTATATTATTAAATAAAAAAAATAGAGTATGTTTTCCCTTGATATCCATAAACTAATTTAAACTTGTACTCTCAAGGCTAAAGGATAAATAAGGTTGTTAGATATATTCACTATGCAAATGGATAATAATGTCTCTTTTTATAAATGAAACATATTAACTTTATCAACAATAACAACAACAACAAAAAACTAAGTAAATCAAGGCTAAAGGATAAATAAGGTTGTTAGATATATTCACTATGCAAATGGATAATAATGTCTCTTTTTATAAATGAAACATATAACTTTATCAACAATAACAACAACAAAAAAACTAAGTAAATATAGGATAAGGAACATTTTTTTTTAATTAGAAATAAATGTATTTATTAAAATATAATCCACAACATCCTTTATTGAAGGAAATCATATTTTACAATAAGAAGAAATTTAATAGTTTAATGACATGTATGTCATATGACAACATCTTGAATTTGTTTCAACAATATGCTTGCAACTTACATATTGTTACCACCCATTCTCTTTAACAAGATTGAAATAACACATGATAACATTTGTGTACCTTAGAATTTGATGGTTTTTATGAATCAAAAACATATAAACCTACATCTCATGGCACACTACATTCAACATGTAGTAACCTAGAATTCAAGGAATTCCAACTATTGAATAAAAGCCATAATTTCCCCATTTGAGCTTCTTATACCACCAAGCACAAAATATTTCATCAAGATTGTCAAGAAGTCATGAAAAGGGAAAAATAACTTCGAAAAAAGGGGAATATAATCTTCTAATATTTCCATACTCCACCCAAAATTCTTTTTGGGAAGGATCACTACACACCCTTCAAACATAAAATGTTGATTACAATCAAGCTCAAGGAAATCAATGGATGCAAAACTTTCTTCTAGTTTACTATGGATATGACAGACTATGCAAGTAGAACAAAATATGTTCAAGAAAACCATGCTATCTAAAATTTAATATGGGTATTTTTCTTAAAAAAAAACCAAATAGTTTTTTCATCATTGACCAAACTAGCTTGCTATGCCACCCATAACTTCAAGAGAAGGCGCCTTTAGGGAAAGAGGAATAAAAAACCTGTGAATAATAAAAGGAGACATCCTATGACCTAATATATTGGCATGGACCTATGCAATTGCTAGTAGTATCTTCACCATTATGGTGTTCTTGGTAGGTATCAATATACTCCCAGGTTACCTCTTATTTCACACCGCTCTCCCTTCATTCACCATAAAGGAGACCATTCTCAATATCTTGCCTCTTGATGCCACTTCCATCCTGATATATAATACTATCATTTTCCTCCTTATACTCATTCCCAATTCCAAGGTAGCCATGGATTATGAGCCCTTGATATTTGAACTCCAATTCCAATGATATGAATCTTAGGGGGGGCTTATAGTCTATGTTTAGATGTGTAAGTCATAAATTCATATTTTTAAGTAAAAGGGAACTTGATAGATATGTAATTTATGGAAAGAATCCCAATCAAAGTTGACTTCATCAACAAGACACCTTATAAGGAAGAAATAAGAAGAGAGTGAAGGTGGGGAAGGAGAGGTCCCAAAATTGGATTCATTGCATGTAATGGTTCTTCTTAATTGAATCCTTCTTCTCCAACTCTCTCTCTCTCTTTGTCATATTTCTCTAGTGTATTCAATTCTTTTATTTTAATCATTGTTGTTATGATTAATTTAATGGTAGATTTGTATTTTTCCTCTCCTCTTCTATTGGCATTCAAGCCTTTTGCATCTGATCCCTCAAGATACAGATCATTGGTATCTAAATGGGAAGCCACTCCATATGAACTAAGGTTTGGAGAATATTTTTAGTTCAAATTTTTGTATCAATATCCAACCTCATTTTGGCACACTTGGAGTCCATTTGTTGGGCCATGCACTGTAAGTATCACAATTGGTATGCATGGATGACATGGTTTTTCTACCCTTGGATTTTTGTTCACCATTGCAMGGGAATCCTTACAAGTATTCACTACATCCATTGGTATGCAACATTTTCAAAAAAAATTCATGGTTTCCATGTTTCCCACAAAGGTTCAATGACCTCTATAATAGAATATGCTTCTGTACAAACCATTGACATCCTTTGTGGCTCTGTACACTCGATGCTCATATTCAAGATTATTACATATTCATACAACCATGTCATGTACTATAAAATATACATGTGACATTTTGAGTTTTGGGATACATGATTTCATCCCTTTCTCAGCTTACCCACAATGGTATGGCCTCCATAGAAACAAAATAATGGATGGAATATAGGGAAACCATCTTTTGATAACTTTATACACATGCCAGAACCTCTATAGAGTGTTTCAGAGGGCATATTATAGCTCTTTTAAAAATATTCTCTATTCAAATGAGTTTTTTTATGGACTTTCATTATGTTACCTAGTTTATGAGATACCATTGATTGAAGTATCAAAGGTCTATAAAAAAATGTAGCCATGCATGTCTTGAATTTTAGGAATATTTTTTTTACTGCATGGGATACAATAGAGAAAGTATCTTATATCATTGGAAATATATCTTCGATGCCTCAAATAGTTCTTCAACATAATTTTATTTCATCATTTTTAACAAAAACTATAAACAAAATTGTAGCTAGAGTTCCACTATGAGAAAAATAGGATTTTTTTATTTCAATCTTTTTTTTGGATGATTGTATGATGATCATAATGGGGTATATCTTTTTTTTAGCATGGGTGAAATGATGGGGACCATAATTTTCTAGGGGGGGAAGGGTTGATCTCAATTTTGCGGTGTCTTATAGTCTAAGTTTGGATGTATAAGTTATAAAGTCATATTTTTATATAAAAGGAAACTTGAAAGAAATGTAATTTATGGAGTGAAGCCTAATAAAAGTTGACTTCATCAACAATACACATTGTAATAAGGAAACATTAAGAGAGTGAATGTGGGGAAGGAGAGGTCCCAAAATTGGCCTCATTGCATGTGATGGTTCTTTTTAATGGAATAATTCTTCTCCAACTCTATCTCTTTCTCATATTTTTTTTGGTGTATTCAGTTCATGTATTTTCATCAATGTTCTTGTGATTAATTTCATGGGAGATTTGTATGTTTTCTCTCCTCTTCTCTTGGCATTCAAACCTTTTGGATATTATCCCTCAAGATATGGATCATCAAAAGGCATTAATTTCCAAGTCTCTTGTTGGGTGCATTCTTGTAGGTTCCCTCATGGCCCTAGATGAAACAATAGATGTGTACAAAACCTCTATAGATGAAACAATAAATGTGTACAAAACCTCTATAGATGAGGATGATGGAATATTGAGAAGAAAAAGGTCTCAACTAATGGAAACAAAAAAACTAGAATGACCCCAAGCTTGAGTTGGGGAATTCAAAGGCCAAACCAAAACTAACCTAACACCTTGAAATAATGATGGTTTAGACCATTTGTAGAACAATTAGATAATGGGATTTGGAGAATTCGAATTATAAGCCCAACCCTAACATATTGGATAATGGCAAAGAAATCCATTTGTAGAGGAATCAATTATTGGAAATTACACCTCCAATCTCCAAGAAGAAGGATAACCAAACTAGTCTAGACTTCTAATAAACTATAGGGTTCAAACTGAGGAAGAGTTAAAAATTACTTATCTTGATGCAACATAAAAAAAACCATACTCCACCTACCCTAAGAACAACTAAAGGAAACTTTTAGGTGGCACTACTGTCCATTTTCATGCTTTTTCCAAACCTAGCAAAAGGACCTTCACCAATGGTAGCATAGAAAGTAATCATTTGTTATGCTAAAAAATGTATTTAATAGAGCATAAATTATAGAACCATAGTTGATTTTTTTTTAGTATGACTAAAACCCCTATCTCATTGAATTTGAATTAACATTGCAAAATCTAGACTAAAAATCTATGAATTTTGATTTTGAAGGTGTCAATATCAAAATTCTAAAGTGAAAATTTGAGTCATGAAAGTGCAAACATTGGTCGTCAAAAATATTATTTTCAATTCCAATAGTACTATTTTTTTATTAAGAAAATGTGAATTTTTAAATACAAAAGTGTTAATTTTGATTACAAGTGTGGATTTGATTTCCAAAACTATCAATATCTAATTGCTACAATGTGTATTTATATTTGAACATTTTCTATTTTTTTCTTAATGTGTATATAATATCTAAATCTAATATTAATGTACAATTCTCAATCGATTATTTTTGTATGTTCATGCATAATATCACTATGATACCCATTTCTAAATATATGAATATTGAAGAGATTCAATAAAAAAAACAAAACAACAACCATTGTATTATGGAGCTGTACATTTTAATAAATATTTAGTGCAACATTACTCAAATAAAGTCTCATTCATTAGCATGAGTCCCACTCTCAACATTATTTTTAATCTTTTCTTTGTGTGCCTTAATTGGCACAAGACCCTTCTTAGTTATTTTTGTATCTTATTTTGTTCATCCCATCCTTGGTGACCATGCCCACATGATGCTATTAACACCAATGAAGACATCTTATTTCAAAATAAAAACCCAGTTTTTATTTTTTATTTAAACAATTTTTATACAATACTTTGTTAGCTTTTGATGTTCGAGTTAGCTTCTACCATTTAACATGTTATTTGTAACACTCCATGGTAGCATCTAGGTCTTGGTAAAAAATTCCCCTTTCCATACCCAAACATATCACATAATATATCTCTCGTGATTGTACTATGAACATTTGTCCCTTTACAACATCATACATTGGAGAGAATGGATATCTAGGATTATTACATAGATAACCAACATAGAAATCCTCCATTACGAGGTCATTTTCCGACATTTACACTTCCATATCCTCATGTAAGGACTTTATAGGATCATTTTTCTTATTTCCTATGGTATGGATGGATATAAATTAGTTGTTGAGTAGATAATTTCTCTAAAAGGGAGTGTCCAAAGATTTCTATATAGTCTCTTAATAAATGATCTTGTGATGTCAATATTGTTCCCCTCCCTTATCAATCCCTTTCTTTCATAATGAAATATATGTTTCTAATCCTATTTTTACTTTATCCATATCATAAGGTCTCCTTACCTATAGATTCAATTTTTGGGGCTACCACATTGGTAGGTTTGCATTACCATTAGGAAAGGAACACAACATATTAATAGGAGGTGACCAATTTTCACCCCAAAGTCAGGATTTATTTTTCATAATTGGGCTACCATCAATGAGCTATAATTTGAATAATTGACATTATTTCATGCGAGTGATGTTGGAGATACTATCCAAAGGTATGGTTTCACAAAGCTATTGAAGTTAAAAAAACCATCAATTAAATATTAAACATAGGAATTGTGATCCTCATATGTCCTATAAGTGTCCACCATATCTGATAGTAAAGTATGTATTTTTGCATTGATCAAGTTAAAAAAATCCCATAAGTTTCATATATATCTTCATGTGTACCATGGGAATCAAAATTCAACAACGTCAAACACCCTTCTCAATGTTAAAAGGGTTAAAAATGAAAACACAAAGAAATTGTGCTATTAGCCTCTTTATTTGATCCTTAAAAGTTTGTATTATCAACACTCATCTCATGTGATTTCATATCATCTTGTGTAATGTCCCATTTTATTTGACTATTATAATATACTACACTTATTATTTGAGGGAATATGTTTACAAATGACCTAGTTATTTGACTATTATTATGATCATGAAACATGAACTTTTATTATATGTTCGAGTTTAAAATGACGATGATTGAATGGTATGATTTTAAATTTATTGATGACTAGATGAATTAACTTTGAATTACTTAAATGCAAGATATGATAATGATCCGTAGGATTTATATAATTATAAATAGAATGTGGATACATTAATTTGAATATTATTGATAGTTTGCCTAGTATGATAAGAAACTGCAAGTGTGCATTGTAATACCCCAATTTTGGCCCCTAGGTTGTAAATATATATGTTCTTATGATATGTAGGATAGTGAGCCGATATGTTTGGGCCAAAGTGCAGGTATATGATACTTAGGCTGGTGAGTCGGTATGTTGTTGCTAGAGTACTTGTAAAGATGACAGGAAAAAGAACCTAGTTATGTAAATTGTACATATATGCTAATTAATAAAAATAACACCATGACTGTAGACCATAGGATGAAGAGGGTATGGAGGGATGCAACTCCACGGGATGGAAAGGTAAGGGGGGTTTAGTCCTATGTCATAAATTCATAACCTTAGATAAGACTAAAGTCATAACTTTATGAGATATAACCTAAGTTCCTAAGATATGGAGTTGAGTTCCGAAGGGAAGGGGAATGTGGGCCTTGGGTGCCATGTGTCAAAAGAGAAGCAGGCATATATAATGTTCAAGTTTAGTGAGAAACAAACCATTCTAAGCATTGGTGTTATCATTGTTAACTACCAACCTTGTTAGGTATGTGGAGGGTGAGTTGAGGGAAGCTTTGTAACCTTATATGGTTCATGAATCCCTTGAATTCTAGGTATTGTGGATTCAATGCATAATTCTGATTGGGTTTCCTTGAGGAAGGTTAGATCCCTAGAGTGAGAATTGTTTGGGTAGTAGCCCAAGGTGTGAAGCTTGGAGGGTGTCTAGAGACTCCTGCGTGAAGCTAGAGTTCCTAGAGTGAAAATTCTCTAATACTTCTTGGTCATCCCATGGTGAAGCCCTAGAAAAGAAGAGGGACAATGTGAGGGACTGCGGTGTGGAGAAGGAGGTACACTTCCTTGGGTTGTGCAAGATGATGGGGAATGTGTGGTTGTAGGTTGGAATTGTTGTTGGAGTTTGGTACCTTGGCTAGAGAAGACCTATATTGTCCATGAGACCATAGTTAGATTTAGGTAATCCTTTTCCATAGTGGAGTTATAGCCTCGAATTGAGGGTGACCTGTTGCTGAGAGAGATGGAGTAGCAGAGTCTACGACTAGGAGGAACGTTTGAGGGGTTTGTAGTCAGTCAATGTTTTCATAAAAGATAAGTGCCATGTTTATATGTCTTTTGATGTTGTTACATTATGCATTGATATGGTAATTGTTGTATGCCTAATCAATGTTTTCATAAAATATAAGCGCTATGTTAATATGTCTTTTGATGTTGTTACATTATGCATTGATATGGTAATTGTTGTATTCTTACAAAATATCTATGTATTTATACCTTTATGAATAGTTAATGTGTTATGCATAATTCTACATGTAAAATTGTATGATGGATTAGGTTTTTTTTTATGGTATCAAGGGTTGAATGTACTTATGGTGAAGTTAGAGAGAAATTGTGAAATTTCCTAGTACCCTGCCATCCCAACAGGCACCAAGGTTGTTGGGTACATTAAAAAATGGTATCATAGCTCTCATTTCAAGAATGGACTTGCATGGGCCATAGATAGAGTGCAGAAGCGAAGTGTAGAGTATTCCTGCAAATGGTTTGAAAAACATTTGACCCAAATGTGGTTCCCTAGACTTCTATAATTTCAGGGTATGTTCAGAATGAGTGCAATGATGATGCTTTGAAGCTCTTCTTAGTGATTCAATGGGCATTAATGAAGCCGAACTAGTTCAGTTTTGTTTCCATTCTTTGGGCATGTTGCAGTCTAATGAATCTTGGAATGGGTAAGTTGGTTCATGCTTTAACCATGAAAATGGGATTGAATTTGATGTTGATGTGTACACTGGTTTTATCATTATATATGTTAAATGTTTCAAAATAGATGAAGGGTGTGACATGTTTGTCAATACGTCTCAATGAGATACCATTGCATGGACTGCAATGATTTCGGGATATACCTAGAATGGTGATATTCTAGAAATGTTAAAACTTTTTAGCCAAGTGCAACAAACAAGTGGGAATCTGAATCGATATACATTCACTGGTGCTCTCATGGACTGGAACGTTGTCTGGGTATGTATGTTGTGGACGAATTGAACTGCAACGTTGTCTGGGTATGTATGTTGTGGACGAATTGAAGAAGCGCACTAGTTGTTCAAGAAAATGTCGAAATAGAATATCATTTCATGGAACATGGTAAGCGCATATGTTTGTGTCAATAGCTCTTGTTGATACGTATTCTAGATATGGCAATATAGGAGATGTGAGTATTCTCTGGAATTGTTTTCGCAAATTTGGTCCTAGGAGAAGGTGAAACCGAATGCATTCACATTTTCTATTGTTATCAGTGTACATGGGCGATTGACACGTGTTAGGGGAGAGGAGGGGAGGGGAGGCGAGGCGAGGCGAGTAGGTTCCTGTTCATGCCGTAAAAAGTGGAGTTGAGTCTCATGTTTCTATGGGAAGTTCCCTAGTTAAAATGTATTCCAAATGTGGGAACCTGGATGATGCATGTGTTTGACAATATTCTTCAACATAATGTTCTCTCATGGAATACAATGATAGCTGCTTATACACATCATGGGAATTCTCTCATGATTTCGAAATCTCATCCTAACTAGGACGTCATGGGAATTCTCACATGAATTCGAAATCTCATCCTAACGAGAAGCATAGGAATGGATTCAAATGAGATTTACTTTGTAAGTGTTCTCATATATCAAAGCTCAAATTGAATTCTTTGTGGAAGAAAAATGTATGGGTGAGTCATCTTGCTTATCAATATCTTATCACGTTCATTCATAAAGTGAGTTTTTAAATTGTGAAAAATAAAGTCAATATATTTTAAGTAATGGGGATGTGGGGTCTCAAGGGGTTTATAGATATTGAGGGATATAAAAAAGAGTATTTAATAAAAATAAGGGTTTATTTGATTGGAAATGTGTATTGGGAGGAGGGTTCAACAAAATGATTTTGGGAGATATTTACCGATATCTAGTGAAATTAGGGGTAATATTTAATATCCCATGAATGGAGGTGTTATGTCATAGGTTGATTGAGTGAATACCTTGTGGAAAAATGTGGGAGCAAAGATGATGAAAAACAAATATTTGACAAAATAACTGAACAAAATGTTGTTTCATATACTACATCAATTGCAGGACATGTACAAAATGGAAATGGTGAACATACTCTCAAAGTATTCCGTCAAATGCAAAAAGTAGGATTCAAACCAAATGACTTTACATTTTCCAACATTTTAAGCGCATGTGCTAGCCAATCAACTTTGGTACAAGGAAAAAAGATCCATACCAACATTATTAAATTTGGACACGATATATATTTTTTTGCACAAAATGCCCTTATTACTATGCATTCCAAATATGGGAGCATAGAGTCTGCAAAACAAGTGTTTGACAAGATTCATGTGAAAGATTCAATATCATGGAATTCAATGATGGCAAGATATGTAGGGCATGGGTTTGGGAAAGTGGTCGTCTATATTTTTGAGTAGATGCAAAAGATGTGTGTGAAACCTAACCACATTATCTTCATTGGTTTTCTCTCTACATGCATGCATGTCTTCCTAGTAGATAATGGTTATCACTACTTTTTCTCTATGAGTAGGGATTAATGCATTAAACCTTGTTTGAAGCACTATATCTGCATGCTTGACCTTCTTGGTTGTGGTAGACAACAAGATTAAGAAGAAGAAATTATCAAAAAAATCCCAATAAAATTGACGCTACTATCTAAGAGTGTTTTCTTGGTCCCCACTAACTTCATTATATTATAGATCTTGGAGAATGTGTGGAAAAATACCTTTTTTTGTTGGATCCAAAAATTGATGCACCCTATGTGCTTCTCTCAAACATTTACTCTGCAATTGACAGATGGGATGATTTATTCAAGTTAAGAAAAATGATGAATAGGGGATTGGAAAAGATATCAAGATGTAGTTGGAATGTGATTGAAATTTGAATGCATTCATTCATTGTCAGAGACAGAACATGCCCACAAATTAAGGAAATATCTGAATCAATGGAAATCTTGGCATGGTATATCAAGGAAGTTGGATATGTTCCTGACAAAAATGGTGTACTGCATGATGTGGAGGAGGAGAAAAAGGAGCATCTTTTCTACTATAGAAAATAACTATCAATTGGGAGAATTAGGAACATATTTGGCTCCAAACCGACAAGCTAGAAATTCTCCACACCGGTATTTAATTCATCCAAAGAAAGAAAGTTCTTATAAAAATGTCCTTAGAAAGGAAGGTTGTTACTTTTTCATGTCGATTTTTGTTCTCATAAAATTTTGAGTTGTAAATGTGCTGCTATAATTATTCTTCTTTAGTATGAGAGGTATATAAATAACTTGAATGTTGAACTTTTTTTTTTGTAAGCTAGTTTTTTGTATTTCCTTCTATATTGAAAGATCAAAATACAAGCGAAGGGTCCTGATTCTTGGGATGCCAACAAAGAAAACCAACCCATAAACCAAAACCTTACTTTCTGAAAGGTCTTTCCATGGGGGACAAAATTTGAAACCATATTACAATTTTGTTGTCCATTAACTAGACTAAGACTTGAGATAATTTTGATAATTAAAAATCTATAGATAAATAAACTAAGCATGAGAACATGATCTTAGAGCATAATTTGAGAGAATAATCATATGATAGATGAGTTGTTTTTTCCATTGTTCTAGGAAGGATAGAGCCATGCAGGGACAATGACTCATTGGAGAGTTCGTTCCTGGTGTAGTTGACGTTGTTGGGGAGTGGAGAGCATTCCATACAACATTTCTATATTCTTTTCAATGAACTATTTATGAAAATTCTTGTCCACCATTTCCCCTCTTAGCTCAAAGATTAGTTGCAATTATTCCTCAGAGCACTACATTTGTTGAACCTTGTCGTCTTGTTGATGGGAGCTCTCACCTTATTTGGGGAGCCTAGAACCTTGGCTATCCTCTGGAGGTACAAAAGTTACAAACTCATTCTAAACATCAGTATCACATATAGACGAGGAAGAATCAACATTTTCGTTGCCAAGTTTTTGTGGAAAATCCTCCAATTCCACCACACAACCCCATGTCTCTGCCCCACTCTAAGTATCTCAGGATTCTCATTCCTCTGTTATTCCCTCCAATTGTAGGTTTGAATCATCAACATCACTATTCGAGGGAGAAGGACTGTGGTATCACCTACAATAGATATGAAAATTTCCACTTCCCCTACACACCTTGGCTCTTTCAAAAGGCATGGTACTTAGGATGATGAAGCCAGAGAAAACATATATTCTCAAGTAGTAGAAGCTCAAGATTGCATAACAATTGAAATGAAGAAATCTAGAAGATCTTTCTCGCTTCCGAAACTTATGTGTGCCTTCCTTGCAGAGGACTTACGAACTTCGAGAATACCCATAGCTCCATCCTATGCATTAAATATGACCTCCAAAAAAAACATCAAGTTTGTTAATGAATGTTGTATAGAGATTTTTAGATCCAACCTTCATCATATTGTGCAATATAAAACCTTTCATAAAGTGTTCACCCCATTTTTGTTAGCTTGCTTTTGCCACTGGATTTGAAAAGAATGAGGATATCTAGATGGTGATGTAGAGAGTCATTTGTTGAGTTATCATTCTATTCATAATGAAACCCCATCCAGGGGATTTCCTTCCAATCCGACCATCTCCATACATTCCATAAGAAAGGGAGGTGCATGTATTTGGTTTGCCTCATAGGCTAAGTCCTACTCACGATATTCGAATCCAACATTTTTCAATTTGTCCACAATATTGTTGGCCTCTTGTCGAACATGAGAGGGAAGAGGCACAAGGTGAGGGAACAAGGAGTTCAATATTGTTAAGGAGTCTCTAGATAGGTGATATCTTTGTAGGATCTAAACCATTCAAGAGCTTTGAGAATGTATAGATAATGGTTTGTGAATCCCCTTCGACAACGATCTGATGAAAACAAGGATGAGAGACATCATATATTTCTTTGAGAAGGCCCTAGATTTATGCCAAGTTATTGTTGTCATAGCCCATGCTTCCTGCAAGGATATTGAAAATTCTCCCATTTTCATCTCTAAAAACAATGCCAAAGCTAGCCGAGACTAGGTTTCCATTTGATGCTCCATCAAAGTTAAGCTTAAGAAATATTGGAGGGGGCCTTTTCCATATAACAATTCTTAGCATGGATGGGGGATGAATGGGGTTTGAAACCTGATTTGGATTGAGATCAAGGTTCCAATTGTTGAGAATAGTTTTCTATTTAGGCATGCATGATAAATCTTCCTTTGACGATTATTTCATTTAGATAGTAGGTCTCCAACTTTCAATAGTGGTAATGAGGTTGGCATGCTTCATGTCGGTCATCCTCATTATCTAAGTGAATTGATCCCATTCGAGGGAACTAAATGGGCATTTCTTGAGAATGTGTTCCATAGATTCCTCTTTCTAGCAACAAAGAGGATAGGTGGAAGGACCAATGAATATGAGATTGTCCGAGGTGAGAATATGATTTTGAACCTATACTCACTTTTGGCCATAGATTGGCCTTCCAAATGATGTATCAAATATTCCCTTGGGGAAAAGGTGAAACTAATATTTGAGAGCACATGACTCTTTGATAGAGAATATTCCTTTGAGTGATCTAGGAGGATCCACAGGTCCAGAAAATGATTAAAAATAAAAGTTCTCGGAATCAGACCAAACTAATTCCACTGCATCGATATCATCATGCTGATTCCAACCATATATTTACTTCCTCAAATGGACACCATATGAGAAATTTATCACACTCTAATTGAATTCCCAAATAGGTTAAAAGTCAACAATCAATAGGAAAAAAATCAACGCCGATGTCAGCATGACATCATGATGATGTGGAATCGTCTGGAGGTGACATGTGGCATATGACCATACAATGATGTGGTAGAGAAGTGGCATGTTGACTGGGTAAGTGTGGTAGACATGGTCCAATCATCACTTGACAAGTGTCATCATCATGGGCGAATTAAATGGTTCCACGTGGCCCAATCATGGGCTACCACGTGGCACCCCATCGTTGGTTTGTTGTAAAAAGATTGTGGACTCTATCGGAGTCAACTCTGCAACCTATGGGCATGGGGAAATGTCTTGGGAAGGGTCAGGCTATTAGCCTACCCACGGTGGTTCTTATTACACAAGGGATAAATTAAATATTTAAACTGGTTGTAAGGATTGGGTAGAGGCGGAAAGGGATGGGGTCTAGCCCTAGTCCAGGGTCATGTTACAACCATACACCCATGACATAGCACCGACGTACACTCCAATGATAAGGGTCAGGCGTGGGGCCACCAAACATGGCACCTACTACACCACGAGACCAGGGGTGTAACCAGTGGAGAGGGTCGATTGACGGGGGTCTTATCTCATCCGATTGGGTCCTAGGTCTTGTGAACACACCAAAGTACCAGGAGCTAGTGGAGGAGGGGTCGTCATGTAGCCCCCTTATGGGCTGGTGTTTGGCCATATGGACCCATATGACCTGGAAAAGGGGCGCACACCTAACCTTTTGGGCAAAAATTTGATTTTTTGTAACAGAGTGGATATTTTTCTATAGTTTTGGCCTAGATTGGGCATTTTTGGAGATTTCTTGGCCATTTGGAGGGGGATGTGATCCCAAAGAGAGGCCATATCTTTGTGGGAAGTTGGGATTCCATAAATGATCCTTAAAAATATATAAACTAGGCCCTTTGAGCTTGTGAGGGTACTTTTGTATGCATGGAATATGAAGAGCAGCTTGAGCTAATGGCCCATTTCTCATGTTTTGAGGGGCATTGAGTCATGTTTTAAGAGGATATTCTTGAGGTGTGTGTGCATATTCACAAGGAGGTCTTGTACAATAGATCATAATCCTATTTGTAACATCAAAGAGCCATTGTAAAGAGAACTTGAGCATTAAATATCAATAAAGCGGTCCTCCACTTGGAAGCGACCCAAAGACGTAGCCACACATTGGTGAACTCCGTTAAAAAGTTATTTGTTTCTATTTATCTTTATTTGTTATTATATTATCTTATTTTAAGCATGGTTAATGATGGTTGAACTCTTTAATCATTAATGATCATCAAGTTAATTCCATTTTATTATTAATACCTTTCATTTTTGGATCAAGTATTTTGGTATCAGAGCTGTTGGTTGTGTTGAAAGGTTTAAAAAGTGCAGGATTGGATTCTCACAAGATCCAAATCTTGGAGAGGAGAAGGATCATTGGTTGAATTCATTTCATATATAGAAAGAGTGTTTAAGAAGAAAAGAATGGTAACCGAAGAAGAAACTTCTACACGAACTACAAAGTTCGAAGAAGAATTTTTCTCCATGTCAGAAATGGTCAAAGTGTTATACGATGATTTCTTGGAGAGAAATAAACCTATTCTAGGAGAACCTTTTATGAAGGGGACAAGTGAAGAGAAAGGAGAATTTTCAAAGCCTCCTCCTTCACCACCTTCACCACCTTCTTCTCCTTCTTCTTCAAGTTCTACTTCAAATTCTAGTTCTCATTCTACTACACATATTATACAAAAGCATATCCATAAGAATAAGTCTCACATTCCTTTGTTAAATCTTGATGTTAAGTTTGAGTTTCCTTTGTATGATGGGGAACTAAGTGTGAAAAAATTAGATAATTGGATAATACAAATTGAAGTGTATTGCAGGATACAAAAAATCATAGATGATGAGACTATGATCCAGTTTGCTAGTCTCAAGATGGGAGGAACCTCCCTTGTGTGGTGGGAAANAGAGAAAACATATATTCTCAAGTAGTAGAAGCTCAAGATTGCATAACAATTGAAATGAAGAAATCTAGAAGATCTTTCTCGCTTCCGAAACTTATGTGTGCCTTCCTTGCAGAGGCCTTACGAACTTCGAGAATACCCATAGCTCCATCCTATGCATTAAATATGACCTCCAAAAAAGACATCAAGTTTGTTCATGAATGTTGTATAGAGATTTTTAGATCCAACCTTCATCATATTGTGCAATATAAAACCTTTCATAAAGTGTTCACCCCATTTTTGTTAGCTTGTTTTTGCCACTAGACTTGAAAAGAATGAGGATATCTAGATGGTGATGTAGAGGGTCATCTGTCGAGTTATCATTCTATTCATAATGAAACCCCATCCAGGGGATTTCCTTCCAATCCGACCATCTCTATACATTCCATAAGAAAGGGAGGTGCATGTATTTGGTTTGCCTCATAGGCTAAGTCCTACTCACGATATTCGACTCCAACATTTTTCAATTTGTCCACAATATTGTTGGCCTCTCGTCGAACATGAGAGGGAAGAGGCACAAGGTGAGGGAACAAGGAGTTCAATATTGTTAAGGAGTCTCTAGATAGGTGATATCTTTGTAGGATCTAAACCATTCAAGAGCTTTGAGAATGTATAGATAATGGTTTGTGAATCCCCTTCGACAACGATCTGATGAAAACAAGGATGAGAGACATCATATATTTCTTTGAGAAGGCCCTAGATTTATGCCAAGTTATTGTTGTCATAGCCCATGCTTCCTGCAAGGATATTGAAAATTCTCCCATTTTCATCTCTAAAAACAATGCCAAAGCTAGCCGAGACTAGGTTTCCATTTGATGCTCCATCAAAGTTAAGCTTAAGAAATATTGGAGGGGGCCTTTTCCATATAACAATTCTTAGCATGGATGGGGGATGAATGGGGTTTGAAACCTGATTTGGATTGAGATCAAGGTTCCAATTGTTGAGAATAGTTTTCTATTTAGGCATGCATGATAAATCTTCCTTTGACGATTATTTCATTTAGATAGTAGGTCTCCAACTTTCAATAGTGGTAATGAGGTTGGCATGCTTCATGTCGGTCATCCTCATTATCTAAGTGAATTGATCCCATTCGAGGGAACTAAATGGGCATTTCTTGAGAATGTGTTCCATAGATTCCTCTTTCTAGCAACAAAGAGGATAGGTGGAAGGACCAATGAATATGAGATTGTCCGAGGTGAGAATATGATTTTGAACCTATACTCACTTTTGGCCATAGATTGGCCTTCCAAATGATGTATCAAATATTCCCTTGGGGAAAAGGTGAAACTAATATTTGAGAGCACATGACTCTTTGATAGAGAATATTCCTTTGAGTGATCTAGGAGGATCCACAGGTCCAGAAAATGATTAAAAATAAAAGTTCTCGGAATCAGACCAAACTAATTCCACTGCATCGATATCATCATGCTGATTCCAACCATATATTTACTTCCTCAAATGGACACCATATGAGAAATTTATCACACTCTAATTGAATTCCCAAATAGGTTAAAAGTCAACAATCAATAGGAAAAAAATCAACGCCGATGTCAGCATGACATCATGATGATGTGGAATCGTCTGGAGGTGACATGTGGCATATGACCATACAATGATGTGGTAGAGAAGTGGCATGTTGACTGGGTAAGTGTGGTAGACATGGTCCAATCATCACTTGACAAGTGTCATCATCATGGGCGAATTAAATGGTTCCACGTGGCCCAATCATGGGCTACCACGTGGCACCCCATCGTTGGTTTGTTGTAAAAAGATTGTGGACTCTATCGGAGTCAACTCTGCAACCTATGGGCATGGGGAAATGTCTTGGGAAGGGTCAGGCTATTAGCCTACCCACGGTGGTTCTTATTACACAAGGGATAAATTAAATATTTAAACTGGTTGTAAGGATTGGGTAGAGGCGGAAAGGGATGGGGTCTAGCCCTAGTCCAGGGTCATGTTACAACCATACACCCATGACATAGCACCGACGTACACTCCAATGATAAGGGTCAGGCGTGGGGCCACCAAACATGGCACCTACTACACCACGAGACCAGGGGTGTAACCAGTGGAGAGGGTCGATTGACGGGGGTCTTATCTCATCCGATTGGGTCCTAGGTCTTGTGAACACACCAAAGTACCAGGAGCTAGTGGAGGAGGGGTCGTCATGTAGCCCCCTTATGGGCTGGTGTTTGGCCATATGGACCCATATGACCTGGAAAAGGGGCGCACACCTAACCTTTTGGGCAAAAATTTGATTTTTTGTAACAGAGTGGATATTTTTCTATAGTTTTGGCCTAGATTGGGCATTTTTGGAGATTTCTTGGCCATTTGGAGGGGGATGTGATCCCAAAGAGAGGCCATATCTTTGTGGGAAGTTGGGATTCCATAAATGATCCTTAAAAATATATAAACTAGGCCCTTTGAGCTTGTGAGGGTACTTTTGTATGCATGGAATATGAAGAGCAGCTTGAGCTAATGGCCCATTTCTCATGTTTTGAGGGGCATTGAGTCATGTTTTAAGAGGATATTCTTGAGGTGTGTGTGCATATTCACAAGGAGGTCTTGTACAATAGATCATAATCCTATTTGTAACATCAAAGAGCCATTGTAAAGAGAACTTGAGCATTAAATATCAATAAAGCGGTCCTCCACTTGGAAGCGACCCAAAGACGTAGCCACACATTGGTGAACTCCGTTAAAAAGTTATTTGTTTCTATTTATCTTTATTTGTTATTATATTATCTTATTTTAAGCATGGTTAATGATGGTTGAACTCTTTAATCATTAATGATCATCAAGTTAATTCCATTTTATTATTAATACCTTTCATTTTTGGATCAAGTATTTTGGTATCAGAGCTGTTGGTTGTGTTGAAAGGTTTAAAAAGTGCAGGATTGGATTCTCACAAGATCCAAATCTTGGAGAGGAGAAGGATCATTGGTTGAATTCATTTCATATATAGAAAGAGTGTTTAAGAAGAAAAGAATGGTAACCGAAGAAGAAACTTCTACACGAACTACAAAGTTCGAAGAAGAATTTTTCTCCATGTCAGAAATGGTCAAAGTGTTATACGATGATTTCTTGGAGAGAAATAAACCTATTCTAGGAGAACCTTTTATGAAGGGGACAAGTGAAGAGAAAGGAGAATTTTCAAAGCCTCCTCCTTCACCACCTTCACCACCTTCTTCTCCTTCTTCTTCAAGTTCTACTTCAAATTCTAGTTCTCATTCTACTACACATATTATACAAAAGCATATCCATAAGAATAAGTCTCACATTCCTTTGTTAAATCTTGATGTTAAGTTTGAGTTTCCTTTGTATGATGGGGAACTAAGTGTGAAAAAATTAGATAATTGGATAATACAAATTGAAGTGTATTGCAGGATACAAAAAATCATAGATGATGAGACTATGATCCAGTTTGCTAGTCTCAAGATGGGAGGAACCTCCCTTGTGTGGTGGGAAA
>JZKD02S0136308.1:0-23644 GCA_000966675.3 Picea glauca
CATTAACCCTTCATAGTCTATACTCAAGATGGAAGTAGAAGTGGACATAAAGCCATACCAAGGTGAGATTGATGCATTAAAATTGAATCATTGGTTCCAACAAATAGAAGTTTATTTTAGCGTCCACCATATAGATGAAGAGTAGAAGATTTCATTTTATAGATTGAAGTTAGAGGGTCATGCTTTAACCTAGTAGGAAATCCATATAGAAGCACTTAGGATGGAGGGTGAACTACTAGTAACTAGGTGGGAGGACTTCAAAACCCTTATCGAGTCTCAATTTTACCCTATCGGGTATGTATAGGACCAATGGATCCAATGGCACTACTTTAGGTAGAGGCAGGGGCAGAGTGTATAGGAGTACACCATTAAGTTCAAAAAGATATCCAACACATTGGGTATCTCTCCAAAGAACCCAAATGTACTCCTCAAGTATCTAGGGCGTTTACATAGTCATCTACTAAAGCAAATGATGCTCTTTGAGCCAAGGAAAATGAATGAGGCATGTGTAGAGGTACAATACCTGGAAAACATAGGCCAAAAGAAGGGGAAACAAAGTGGTTCGAAGTAGAAAGAGAACCAGGAAGATTACAAGGAGGGGAAGAAGAAGTGGAAAGGGGGAAAAGATAATAAGACAACAACCACTACACATTAGTGCAAAGATCCCAACAATCATTGTGATCATTGTAAAATTTATGGCCACACCGAGGAAAAGTGATGGAAACCACATCTAGAGATGAACTCGAAGAAATGAAAGAAAGAAGAAAAGAAAAAAAACATTCTAACCAAAGATTCAAGAAATCAGGTGGAAAGTATCTCAGATGTGGATGAAAATATTTTCTACACATCTACGCAGAAGGAGATGAATCTGAGTAGCTTTCATCACTAGGAAGAGAAGGAGATGAACAATCTCTTCCACATCAATATTTAGGTCAAGAAGACCAATATATATGTTATGCTCGACTCTGGTTCACATGCTAATATCATAGTAGTAGATATAGTTAGAAAGCTTGGATTGGATCTTCATGATCATCCTATCCCATATTCGTTGGGGTGGGTAAACAAGGATGCAAAGATCAAGGTAACAAAACAATATAAGATTAAATTTTTTGTAACAGCTGATTTTACAGATGAAGTAGAATTGGATGTATGAAGAGTAGTGTTTGGAAGCCCCTACATGTATATGAGGGATGCCATATTCATGCAAAAATCCAATAAGTATTGCCTCATCAAAGAAGACAGAACCTCCATCATCAATGCACACAAAGAAAAATCAAAACTTTCATTGGTAAGTTCCAATCAAGCTAATAAATTGATTAATTCTAGCAAGAAATATGTTTTACTTCTAAGAGAAAATCAATATGGTGAAGAGTCATTAAAAGTAAAGGAATCCATGAAGGGTGTATTAAAGAGAAGAAACACCAGTTGGAGGAGTTTTTATAGGAATACAAAGGAGTGTTCTAGGAGCCTAAGGGGATACCACCCAAGAGGCAAGTGGATCATTAAATCCAATTATTGCTAGATTCCCCCTTTCCAAATATTGTTCTAGTGTATAGATAGTTTGCTCTAGAAGAAAATGAAGTAAAGAAGTAGTTGCAACATTTGTTGGAGAAGGGTGTGGTTCAACCAATCATCTCACCTTGTGGGACACCCATCATAATTATTCCCAAGAAGGATGAGACTTGGAGAATGTGTACTAATTATAGGGAATTGAAAAATATTACACTGAAGAATCGATACCCTCTACCAAGGATCAATGATTTGTTTGACCATGTGTAGCATGCCAAGTACTTCACTAAGCTAGATTTGAAATCACGATATCACCACATATGAGTCAAAGAAGAAGATACCTAGAATATTTCCTTTAAGACAAGGAAAGGGTTGTATGAGTGATTGGTTATGCAATTCAGTTTATGCAATGCATTGACTATATTTATAAGACTAATGAATGGTATTTTACGCCCTTATCTAGATTCATTTGTTATTGTCTATTTGGATGATATATTGGTTTATAGTGCTACCTAGGAGGAGAACATATCACATCTCATGCAAGTGTTAGAGAATCTGAAGAAGAACCAATTGTTGGATAAATTAAATAAATATGATTTTGATAACTAGTATTTGGTGTATTTGGGGTATGTGATCGGTAGAGGGGAGCTCAAGATATATCCTGCAAAGATGGAAGCCATCATGAAATGGAAAGTTCCTACAAATTGACATAATTTAGGAGATTTTGGGGCAACACAGTACTTGCGGAAGTTCATAGCTCCATTTTCAATAGGAGTTCCACCACTCCACTCCATAACGACAAGTGGAAAGAGTTTCCAGTGGGGAAAGAACTAACAAAAGGCTTTTAATGAGATGAAAAGAAAGATCAATCAAGCACTAGAGCTTACACTACCAAACTTGCAGAATCCCTTCAAATTGGATATAAATGTAGGTGAGTATGACATGGGAGTAGTTTTGATGCAAGGAGGAAGGCCTATATGTTATCATTCTAAAGTATTTCATGGGGTGGTTTTCAACTACCCTACCTACACCAAGGTTCTTTGTGCCTTGGTAAAATATTTTAAAAATTTGAAGCACTATCGGATGGTCAAGGAGACCATCATCCACATATATCACTAGTCACTCCAAGATTTGTAGGTCCATAGTAAGTTGCAACAAACCAGGAACTACAAAATGGATGGAGTTCTTACAATAATTTTGTCTAGCCATCTAGTATAAGAAGGATAGCACAAGCGAGTTGTCAAGCATTCTTTCAAGGCCACCCACATCTAAGATTACATATTTGGGAACTCTTATTCACATGGATCATTTTACCCATGAGGCATACATAGAGGCATACATAGAAGATGAGGACTTTAAGGAGGTGCCCCAATAGCTACAGGGCCATATTCATATAGAAGAAAGTGACATAGAAGATGACTATCATTTCTAGAATGGTTTACCCTACAAGATTGATAATATCTATGTCCCTAAAGGTGCAAATTATCAGAGAGGCTCACACCTCCAAGGTTGTAGGACATTTTGGTGTTGGGAAGATAGCTTCCAATTTACAGAGGTATGTGTACTAGCCCATAATCTAAGAAGATGTAGCATGGTATATTAGAGGATGTATACTTTGTTGTAACATCAAGTCTAATAATAGGAACCAAGGTCTATATCATACCTTACCTATACCCACTCGACCTTGGAAAAACATTTCCATAAATTTTGTGGAAGGTTTATCAACCATGTGAAAGGGATATAACTAATTTTCTACCTTGGAAAAACATTTCCATAAATTTTGTGGAAGGTTTATCAACCATGTGAAAGGGATATAACTAATTTTCTATAGATGTCTACTAAATTAATTAACTCACTAGATCTTGGCTATTTCTGATTTACCAATGACTGAATTAAATGAATGCGTGCAGATGTCGATTTGGTCATTTACAGGTAGTGAACAATGACTACACTGAGTGGGGAGATTATGCCATCCGCGGATGTTCAAACCCCACCATCTTGAGTCAAGGCAATCGATTCCTGGCATCTGCAAATCCATTTACTAAAGAGGTTATGAGGAGGGAGATCACAGTTTCCATTAATGAATGGAAGCAGTGGAACTGGAAATCAGAAGAGGATATGCTGCTAAATAGTTCAAACTTCACACAATCGTGATCACATCATTCTACAGACTATGCAGCCGCCTACAGCGTGAGACTGGTGCGTTCGGTCTTTGTGGCCGAGCTCACCATGAAGGCATCTGCCTACAGCATGAGACCGATGCGTTCGGTCTTTGTGGTCGAGCTCACCATGAACGCAGGCGTAATCTCCTGCAACAGCGGATCTCTCTTCTAACTTTGTGTCATAACCCTCCCACCGAGGCCAACTCCAACTCCAAATTCAATTTCAGCTGACCAGTGACTCATGTTCCTTCTCATCAATGTCCTTCAGAAATTTCATTTTTATGTTTGGAGACCAATGGCGTGCATGGAGACTTTCGAAGCCTCCATGAAAATGTTTGTTGTCTTGCATTAATAGCTTGTGTCATGACAACAATACATGACTTCGAGTCCAGTTATCTATGTCAATGTCAAATTTTTTTAGAGCATTGATTTTCGCTACTGACTTCATTTTGACTTCATTTAATATATGATTTTTTTATAAATTTAATTATATATATATATATAATTACGTTGAAAGACGTATACTTATTAGAGATGGGCACAATTAATGATCTTTTACTCTTAAATTCTAATATGATGGTTATGCATTGAAAATGCTGGTATATTCTTAGTCATTCTCCAAAATCAATGGATCAGATTTATTATTGATAACTTCTTTGCATTTATAAATGCATTCGTTACCCTGTTTACTTTTTAACATTTACTTAATCATATTAAGAAACTAGCACAGCGGCTAACTCGCGGCTGAGAACGTCGAAAGATATCGGCTGAAAACCCGTGCCCCCAATATAAAACGTATGTGGTAATCCATAATCCGTGTGGTAATATGAAACGTTTGGCTCCACGGTTTAACCCTATTTAATCATTTAAATGTGACATTTACATATCCTTATAGTAATTTTTTAATGTGATTAGGTAAATGTTAAAAAGTAAACATGTTAACGGATGCCTTGATAAATGCAAGAAAGTTATGAATAATAAATCTGACCCATTGAGTTTGGAGGATGACTAATAATATGCCAGCATCTTCAATGCATAGCCATCAGATTAGGGTTTAAGGTTAAATAAGACATACCCATCAGATTAGGGTTTAAGGTTAAATAAGGTTAAAAGATCATTAATTGTGCCCATTGTCAATAGGTGTACGCCTTTCGGCTTAATTATGTAACATCATATGATTGCCACGTTTAAATGATTAACTTTTGGAATTCTTCAGTGTTTAATTATCTGGCTCAGTTAGAATTTCATTATCTCGCTGGGTTTTATTTTAAAATGAGAATTTTGTTATCGGTCGTAACTCTTTCGACGTTCACCAGCCGCGAGTTAGTTTTAAGGGTATTGTGAAATTAGATATCAAATTTGTGTATATGAAACTTTTTTTTTTGTGCAGAATAAAAGATATCTTTTAAATAGTCATTTGAGTGCCAAAATTTACTAAAGTATACATACCCTACCTCTTCTAAATTTCCTTCTAGATTTGTACTTAGATTTGTACTTGTAATCCTTTAAAATGAAACACGCATCCTTATATATATAGAAAAACCTCCAAACACATAAGAAGCAATGTGATTGTGAGTATTATAAAACTTTAATTCAATAATCTCTATTAAAATTTAAAAATAGATAAAATAAATCGTCATTATCCACAAATTATTAAACACCTATTGGGAGGGAATGAAATACAATATTTTTAGATATAAAGAATTTAAAACGAAAATTGATATCCAATATTATCGGATATAAAGAATTTAAAACGAACACCGTCATGGGAGATTTGGTGTTTTAAGTTATATAAAAAATTAAGGTAAGGTTAACGCTTTTGAAATTATAATTCCTTCATCTTACATTCAACTTCTATTTATTTTTTTTAAATCTTTATTGTGGTTAAGAATTTTATATATGTATTATTTTAAATCAATCTGTTTGTTAAGGAGTTTTTGTTTATAGGTTGAGTGGTTTGAAAAGAATTTTAAAGTTTTTAATAGATTTTTATTAAGTTTAGTTTTATATTTAAAATTAATTTTTTTGGTTAATGTGTTTGTGATTTAGGGAATTAATTTTTAGTTAAGAAATTGGGTTTAGGGGTATCTAAGCTATCTAAATTACTTTGAGATTTTTGAGGTGTTTCCTCCTAATTATAATGAAACTTGAATCATCCTAGAAATGAAATCCTTCAAAATCAGTCAAGCTAACATGATTTTACTATACTTGAAATTGATTAAATTTAATATATTTTAATTAAATTAAAATTAAAAGTATCAAATTTTTAATTTTTTAAAAAATCTTAACTATTAAATTTAAAAGAAAAAATTAATGTTTTAGGTTTAAAATAACATAAGTATATACATATAATTTGTTGTTTTTTTTGAAGTTCATAATCATTCTCTTTTTTTTACCATAATAGTTAAATTGTATTAAGGGCCAACAAACCAGTTATCAGGTGCTTTACAAGTTAAGAAATCCACTAAGACTAAGGGATGAAGTTCAGGGTTCATCTTTTCCAGGTGATCCAAAATTGCCCAAGGTGTAGGAGCTTGGCTGAAAAAGGGTCACATAGCTGCCACTACTAGAGGGGGACCTTATAAGTTATTTTTCCTCTTCGCCTTTCTTCACCTCCATAGTATTCCTTTTGGCCCAATCTCTTATCAGCTTATCTATTTTGACCTCAAACTTGCTTAGGAACTTCTCGAAATCTCCATGAACATTGGCAACATCTTTGAACTGGGCATCCGAGTCGATTGTGAGTTCCTCACACAGATTTTTGAGATCTTGGTCGAGGAGTTCACATATTTGTTCTTCGGCGTTATCCCTATTCAACATGATCCTTGCTTTCTCCCTGACAAAGGCTTTTAACCTGATGAGATCCATTTGCAGTTCTCTCATTCTTTTCTCCATTGTTGGCCCAGGATTAGAGCTGGAGGCCATTGAAGTCGATTGGGAATTCTATAAGTTCTCAACGTTCGGTGTGCTTCCTGAAGTTCGCCTTGATTGACCACTCCTACATCTCTGGATGTCTTGGCTGAAGAAATAGTCAATGCGTGCACAGTCTTCACGTGATTCTTGGCCCCTTGGTAAGGACCCCATCCTCCTTTCCTGACTAGGACCGGAAGGGGTACTGAAAACCGCCAGGTGTTGGACCTTGCAAGAGAATCGACCATGGATTCGAGTCTCTACATGCAAAGGAATGAGTGGCTAATCTGACATATAGTGTCCAATGGTTCTTCTGAGGATACGGTCTGTCCCTTTGGGAATATCTATTTCTAGGGGATGGGTGCAAGTGTTTCAATTTCACTCACTATTAGTGTGGCCTTGCTCATGATCGCTCCTTTATTTGCTTCAGAGTCTTTCTAAGTGTTAAGCCCCCGTAAGATGTGATAGAATATGACCTGCTTGAAATTATGCAGAAGAAGCGTTAGTTTCCTGAGAATTTTTCCTAGTTTGAGATTGTTAGGCCTCCTTCTCATCTTCAGAGCCTGTATGATTACCCTTGAGTCTCCAAAGACCGCCAATTTTTGAATGTTTCTCGTGGTGGCTAGCCTAAGACCCTACCAAAGGGTGAGAGCCTCTGCCATGTTGTTGGAATCATGACCCAACCCCCAAGAAAAGGATACCTCCAGCATGCCTGAAGGACCTAGGAGGATCCCTCCCCCACTGGTTGCCCCTGGGTTTCCTTTCGAAGAACCGTCAAAAAACAAACTGTGCTCCTAGGGCGGGCCTCCATTTTATGAAGTCTTGTTCTTCCAACCTTACTTCCCAGCCTGCTCTCGAGACTGAATTGGTGGCTAATCGGTGGTGATGGTTTGGGACAAGCTCTTTTAGCCATTGATCTTCATCCAATTCCAAAGTGTCCACGTTCTCGAGCTTGGTTTGAGAGTCTAGTGCCTCGCTTAGAAGTGCCTGGGCCTTGGTTGCCACTTGAGTTGGGTTGTAGTTTTTCTCATTGAAAATCCTATTGTTTCTTTCCAACCAAAATTTCCACATTACAAATTTAGGAAGCCACATCCAACTAGTTTTGATAATGTCCTTTTGTCTCATGGAGAATGGGGAGTGATTCACCCAGATGCTTAGGAGATCCGATGCATTAGAGGGAAGAGAAAATTTGTCTGATCCAAGATTTACAACAATATCCTATACCTCTTTTGCATAGGGGCAAGTGAGAAGCAGATGTTCTGTGGTTTCTTCCTTAGTCATGTAGAGAGGGCATCTTGAGGGGTCTTCCCAACCTCTTCTTCTTAGGTTTTCTCTTGTCAAAATTCTTTTATGGGGAATTATCCAAGTGAACATGTTGATTTTGGGGATCTATTTGTAGGACCAGACTGTCTTCCATGACGTTGGATCTGGAGGGATGTAAGGAATTTCTTGTAGAACCTTGTAGCCTGCGATTGCAGAGTAATTTCTAGTGGTTGCGCCCTAGCCTCTTTTGTCCTTGGCTGAGGCTTTCAGGGGTGCTTTCCCTTGAATCTTATCAAGCATAATTATAGCTTCATTTTCAATTCTTTCTAGGTAGTTCCCTAGGACCCATTCTTTCCAATTGCCTGCCTCATTCACTTCCCAACTAGAAATGTCCCAAAGGGAGATTTGGTTATTGGAATGGAGCCAGTATTTTATATTGGTCATGCCTTCCTAGTGATCAATCAGTATTTCCCCTAAAATTGATTCCTCCTAGACCCTTATGCGTTTTCCATTGCCAAGGATCCAAGTCAGATTGGACTTGAAGTGATCTAAGGCCCTGAGATAGGGCATGAGAATTGGTGAGCCTCTAAGAATTTTCGGTGGGCGTTCCAAGCATATAATACGCTTCCCAAGGAAGTACTTTTTCCCATGACTTCCTTTCTCCATGAGGATTTACCAGAGATTAACTTCCACACAAGTTTGGCCCCCATGGCTATGTTTTGGGTAGCTACGTCTCCGATTTGGAGGCCACCTTCTAGAATCAACTTCTTGACTTTATTGCAGCTTACTAAGTGGAGCTTCCTCTCGGTTTGGTTTTCTCCTTCCCACAGAAATATTCTCATCACGGTATCTATTTTGTTGAGGATGGTTTTTGGTGCAAAAAGAATTGAATTTTGGTAGATAGGAAGACTTATCAGGACAGATTTCAGCAGAATCACTTTCCCTGCGAGATTTAACCATGTTGCTCCCCATGCATAAATGCAGAGCTTCAGTGTGTCCAAGAGAGGAAGTCAGTGGACCAACTTAGGGGTTGCTTTGAAAATTGGAATTCCCACGTATTTGAATGATTCCTAAGTAACTGGACCTTCCATTTCTAATGCTATGGTGATTTCCAACATCTCTCTTGGTGAGCAATTCCAGTCGTAGACTTTTCTCTTTTGATAGTTGGTTTTGCTACCTGAGACTTATTTTTATCGATCAAGCTCCTGCTTGAAATGTTTAGCTGATAGGACACTGGCTCCTCCAAGGAGAAGATTGTCATCTGAAAACTGCACATGATTCATGTCTTTGACATTTGTCACCATTCTAAGTCCCGAGAGGGAATAAATCTGCTGATAGTAATCTAGCTGGAAGCTTAGAACTGAAGCTTGGATGGCGTATAGAAGAGGAGACAACAAACACCCTTGCCTCAGTCCCCTGGAGACTGGGAAGTATTTTGTTGATCGACCATTCACTAACGGAGAGATCCACGGTGTAGCTATGCAAGCTTTGACCCAGTTTATAAACTTTTGAGCAAATCCCATTTTTCCCATTATTTTGAAGAGGAAATCATGTCTAACTCTGTCAAAAGCATTGGCTAAGTCTAGCTTAATAATCATACCTTTTTCTTTGTGTTGACAGCTAGAGTGAATTGCTTCTTGGACCAGCACTATGTTATCTAGAATTTGTTGCCCTTTGATGAAGCCGCCTTGGTTTTCTAGGATGATGCCTGGTAGGATTTCCTTGAGCCTGTTAGCGATGATTTTGGTGATCAATTTGTATCTTGTGTTGTAGAGGGAGATTGGAAAGAATATACTAAAGATGTTCACCCCTTTTTCTTTTGGAATTAGTGCTAAGAATGTTGAGTTTGTGCTTCCCCTGATTTTGAGACAGTTTTGGGATTTCCGGACCATTCTTAGAAGATATTCCTTGATGACTGGCCAACATGATTTATAGAAGCGGGCTGTGAAGCCGTCAAGCCTAGGGGGCTTATCCTCTTCCATGTGATCCAGTTCTTTCTTGAGCTCTTGAAGTTTTATTGGGGATGTTAGGCTCAAGTTGTTCTCATTCTGCACTAGCTGGGAGATTAGAGACAAAGGATAGGAATTGGGATCAACGGGGGGCTCACAAGGAGATGAGTACAGGTCTTTGAATAATTCGTGCGCAACTTGCTTTATGCCTTCAAATTTTTTTATCTCTTGTCCCTAAAATTGGATTTCGTTGACCGTTTTAAAATTCTTTCCAGCTTCTGCATGCTTGAGGAAATAGCTTGTGTTCTTGTCTTCGGCTTGGAGCTAGAGACTTTTGGATTTCTGGCACCAATATTCTTCCTCCTCTTTGCATGCACGATGAAGCGCTTTTTGGAGATTGACTTCTTGATTTAACAACTCTTGAGTTAATATGGTCTCTTGCAGGATCAGTTGATGGCTCTCAAGTGCTTCCTCGACGCCTTTCTCTTGGAAGTTGGGTAGTTGATGGATCTGGGCCAACGTTTTAGGGATATCTTGAGATATCGCAGTTTTTCTTCCCACACGTAGAACAGGGATCCTTGGACTTGCTCACTCTAGGCATTGGATATGATCTCCTGAAACCCTTCTTTATTAATCTAGATCGAGCTAAATCGGAAAGGTATGGGGTTGAGTGTTGTATCATTTTCGTCACTTGAATGAGCAAAAGACGGACACTTGCAAGTCCAATTGGGTTAACTACATAAGACAAAAGTTAGTGAAAGAGTTAGAAATATCAAGCACAAGAAATAAACAAACAACTAAGCTAACAACAATTAAAGAAACTAAACTAATGTGCATAAGGGAATTAGAACCAAAATTAACCAAACAATTGACCAATATTCATGCCACCAATGGATAGATTGTATTAGTGGGAAAAAACCAAAGATAAAGGGAGACTTATGGGTTCCCTCTTCCTCCAAGGGATGGCTCTTGAACCCCCAATGAGAGAGATCTTCTTACAAAT
Organism: Picea glauca; assembly: GCA_000966675.3. Taxonomy (NCBI): domain Eukaryota; kingdom Viridiplantae; phylum Streptophyta; class Pinopsida; order Pinales; family Pinaceae; genus Picea; species Picea glauca. Next base: position 10,797 of record JZKD02S0136308.1, read on the forward strand.
AGAAAACTAAAAAGAAATGGTGAAGAAATCCAAAGCTCATTCACTCAAGAGGTGATGTGAATAGCCCAATGAAATGGTGCTTGTATGCTCCAATGAGGAAAGAGGTTTGTTGCAGGAGAATAGAGGCAACATAACAATACAAATAGATTCTTGGAAATATAGTTCACCCATGGCCTCTTTTTATAGCAAAGATTTGAGGCATTATCCAACTGATCTTTAGTGTGAACAAGGGGCCCTTTAAGGCACCTTTAGGTATTTGACCAACCCCCCACTCAGATTCAGCTTGGATTTGGGGGTCAAATCAACTTGGGAGTTGAACCAAAATTGGGTGGGAGGCTAACCAGAATCATTAATGCGTCGTTCTCAGGTGTGCACGGATTTTTGCATCCATAGTCGCGCATGTGTGCTTTCCCTACGTTTTCGACTGGCGCACGTGCGTGTGCTTCATTTATATTCTAAACACATGCTAATTTATAACCAGTTGTATAGTTTGTGCCCTTTGGAAATGAATTTTCGGGCCATGAATGAACTAATAGGTGTTTGGAGATGCTGGATTCCTGTAACCATTTGAGGATGAATTTTCAGTGATAATAGATGTTCCCTGATCTGTGAGATTAGGAGTATATGTATAACTGAAATACAACAATGTTTCTTCTACTGAGAGTACCATTTTAAGAAAGAGTGTTGAGAGGGATTGCAAGAGTGATCCATTGGAGGGAGAGGGGAACCTGTGGGACCCAAACCTTTCTCCAGGTGTGGAAAAATAAAACTGTGTACAAACGAGGCGAGCATGCCCCATGCTTGTGTCATGTAACTCAAAATGTGGAAGACAGTAATGAAAATGTTGGTTGTTTTGCATTAATAGATTGTGTCATGACAACAATACATGACTTCGAGTCTAGTTATCTATGTCAATGTCAAGTTTACTTCGCGGTTTTGGTTTTTTTCGAGCATTGATTTTTGTTGTTGACTTCAACATATGATTTTTTTATAAATTTAATTAAATATATATAATTTTAAGAGTATTGTGAAATTAGATATCAAATTTGTGTATGCGAATCTTTTTTTTTTGCGGAATAAAGGATATCTTTTGAATAGTCATTTGAATGCTAAAGTTTACTAAAGTATACATACCCTACTACCTTTAATATACCCTACCTCTTCTAGATTTCCTTCTAGATTTGTACTTGTAATATTTTAAAATGAAACACACATCTTTTTATATATATATAAACCTCCAAACACATAAGAAAGTGTGAGTGTGAGTGTTATAAAACTTTAATTCAATAATCTCTATTAAAATTTAAAAATAGATAAAATAATTCGTCATTATCCACACATTATTAAACACCTATCGAGAGGGAATGAAATAAAGTATTTTTAGATATAAAGAATTTAAAACGAAAACTGATATCCAATATTATCGGATATAAAGAATTTAAAACGAACACCGTCATGGGAGATTTGGTGTTTAAGTTATATAAAAAATGATAAGGTAAGGTTAATGCTTTTGAAATTATAATTCCTTCATCTTACATTCAAATACTATTTATTTATTTTAAATCTTTATTGTGGTTAATAACTTTATTTATATATGTATTATTTTAAATCAATCTTTTTGTTAAAGAGTTTTTGTTTATAGGTTGAGTGGTTTGAAAATAATTTTAAAGTTTTTAATAGATTTTTATCAAGTTTAGTTTTATATTTAAAATTAATTTTTTTGGTTAGTGTGTTTGTGATTTGTGGAATTAATTTTTAGTTAAGAAATTGGGTCTAGGGGTATCTAAGTCATCTAAATCACTTTGAGATTTGTGAGGTGTCTCCTCCCAATTATAATGAAACTTGAATCATCCTACAAATGAAATTCTTCAAAATCAATCAAACTAACATGATTTTACTATACTTGAAATAATTGATTAAATTTAAAATATTTTAATTAAATTAAAATTAAAAGTATCAAATTTTTAATTTTTTGAAAAATCTTAAACATTAAATTTAAAAGAAAATATTAATGTTCTAGGTTTAAAATAACATAAGTATATACATATATTGTTGTTTTTTTAAAAGTTCATAATCATTCGTTTTTTTTTATAATAACAGTTAAATTGTATCAAGGGCCAACAAACCGGCTACCGGGTGCTTTATAACTTAGGAAATCCACTAAGACTAAGGGATGAAGTTCAGGGTTTAGCTTTTCCAGGTGATCCAAAATTGCCCAGGTTGTAGGAGCTTGGCTGAAAAGGGTCACATAACTGCTACTACTAGAGGGGGGCCTTATAAGTTATTTTTCCTCCTCACCTTTCTTCACCTCAATAGTATTCCTTTTGGCCCAATCTCCGATCAACTTATCTATTTTGACCTCAAGCTTGCTTAGGAACTTCCTGAAATCTCCATGAACATTGGCAACATCCTTGAACTGGGCATCCGAGTCGGTTGTGAGTTCCTCATGAAGATTTTTGAGATCTTGGTCAAGGAGTTCACATCTTTGTTCTTCGACGTTATTCCTATTCAACATGATCCTTCCTTGCTCCCTGACCAGAGCTTTCAACCTGATGAGATCCATTTACATTTCTCTCATTCTTTCCTCCATTGTTAGCCCAGGATTAGAGTTGGAGGCCATTGAAGTCAATTGGGAATTCTATAAGTTCTCGGCGTTCAGTGTGCTTCCTGAATTTTGCCTTGATTGAACACTCCTGCATCTCTGGATGTCTTGGCTGAAGAAATAACCGATGCGTGCATAGTATTCACGTGATTCTTGGCCCCTCGGTAATGACCCCCATCCTCCTTTCCTGACTATGACCGGAAGGGGTACTGAAAACCGCCAGGTGTTGGACCTTGCAAGAGAATCGACCATGGATTCGGGTCTCTGCCTGCAAAGGAATGAGTGGCTAATCTGACATATAGTGTCCAATGGTTCTTCTGAGGATATGGTCTATCCCTTTGGGAATATCTACTTCTAGGGGATGGGTGCAAGCATTTCAATTCCATTCACTATTAGTGTGGCCTTGCTCATGATCTCTCCTTTATTTGCTTCAGAGTCTTTCTAAGTGTTAAGCCCCCGTAATATGTGATAGAATCTGACCTGCTTGAAATTATGCAGAAGAAGCGTTAGTTTCCTGATAATTTGTCCTATTTTGAGATTGTTATGCCTCCTTCGTGTCTTCAGAGCATGTATGATTACCCTTGAGTCTCCAAAGACCGCCAATTTCTGAATGTTTCTCGTGGTGGCTAGCCTAAGACCCTACCAGAGGGTGAGAGCCTTTGCCATGTTGTTGGAATCATGACCCAGCCCCCAAGAGAAGGATACCTCCAACATGCCTGAAGGACCTAGGAGGATCCCTCCCCCACTGGTCGCCCCTGGGTTTCCTTTCGAAGAACCGTAAAAAAAAAACCGTTCTTTCCTAGGGCGGGCCTCCATTTTATGAAGTCTTGTTCTTCCAACCTTACTTCCCAGCCTGCTCTCGAGACTGACTTGGTGGCTAATCGGTGGTGATGGTTTGGGACAAGCTCTTTTAGCCATTGATCTTCATCTGATTCCAAAGTGTCCACGTTCTCGAGCTTGGTTTGAGAGTCTAGTGCCTTGCTTAGAAGTGTCTAGGCCTTGGTTGCCACATGAGTTGGGTTGCATTTTTTCTCATTGAAAAGCCTATTGTTTGTTTCCAACCAAATTTTCCACATTACAAATTTAGGAAGCCACATCCAACTAGTTTTGATAATGTCCTTTTGTCTCATGGAGAATGTGGAGCGATTCACCCAGCTGCTTAGGAGATCCGATGCATTAGAGGGAAGAGAAAATTTGTCTGGTCCAAGATTTACAACAATATCCTAGACCTCTTTTGCATAGGGGCAAGTGAGAAGCAGATGTTCTATGGTTTCTTCCTTAGTCATGCAGAGAGGGAATCTTGAGGGGTCTTGCCAACCTCTTCTTCTTAGGTTTTCTCTTGTCAAAATTCTTTTATGGGGCATCGTCCAAGTGAACATGTTGATTTTGGGGATTTATTTGTAGGACCAGATTGTGTTCCATGGCGTTGGATCTGGAGGGATGTAAGGAATTTCTTGTAGAACCTTGTAGCCTGCGATTGCAGAGTAATTTCCAGTGGTTGTGCCCTAGCCTCTTTTTTCCTTGGCTGAGGCTTTCAGGGGTGCTTTCCCTTGAAGCTTCTCAAGCAGAATTATAGCTTCATTTTCAATTCTTTCTGGGTAGTTCCCCAGGTCCCATTCTTTCCAACTACCTGCCTCGTTCAATTCCCAACTAGAAATGTCCCAAAGGGATATTTGGTTATTGGAATAGAGCCAGTATTTTATATTGGTCATGCCTTCCTAGTGATCAATCAGTAGTTCCCCTAAAATTGATTCCTCCTAGACCCTTATGCGTTTTTTGTTGCCAAGGATCCAAGTCAGATTGGAATTGAAGTGATCTAGGGCCCCGAGACAATGCATGAGAATTGGTGAGCCTCTAAGAATTTTCGGCAGGTGTTCCAAGCATATAATACGCTTCCCAAGGAAGTAATTTTTCCTAGGACTTCCTTTCTCCATGAGGATTTACCGGAGATTAAGTTCCACACAAGTTTGGCCCCTAAGGCTAGGTTTTGGGTAGCTACGTCTCCGATTTGGAGGCTGCCTTCCAGAATCAGTTTCTTGACTTTTTCACAGCTTACTAAGTGGAGCTTCCTCTCGGTTTGCTTTTCTCCTTCCCACAGAAATATTCTCATCGGGGTATCTATTTTGTTGATGATGGTTTTTGGCACAAGAAGGATTGAATTTTGGTAGATAGGAAGACTTATCAGGATAGATTTCAGCAGAATCACTTTCCCTGCGATATTTAACCATGTTGCTCCCCATGCTTGTATGCGGAGCTTTAGTTTGTCCAGGAGAGGAAGCCAGTGGACCAACTTAGGGGTTGCTTTGAAAATTGGAATTCCCATGTATTTGAATGATTCCCAGGTAATCGAACCTTCCATTTCTAATGCTCTGGTGATTTCCAACATCTCTCTTGGTGAGTGATTCTAGCCGTAGACTTTTCTCTTTTGATAGTTGGTTTTGCTACCTGAGACTTCTTTATATTGATCGATCTCCTGCTTGAATTTTTTAGTTGATAGGACATTGGCTCCTCCAAGGAGAAGAGTGTCATATGAAAACTGCACGTGATTCATGTCTTTGACATTTGTCACCATTCTAAGTCCCGAGAGGGAATGGATCTGTTGACAGTAATCTAGCTGGAAGCTTAGAAGTGAAGCTTGGATGGCCTACAAAAGAGGAGACAACAGACAGCCTTGCCTAAGTCCCCTGGAGACTTGGAAGTATTCTGTTGATCGACCATTCACCAATGGAGAGATCCACAGAGCAGCTATGCAAGCTTTGACCCAGTTCATAAACTTTTGAGAAAATCCCATTTTTCCCATTACTTTGAAGAGGAAATCATGTCTAACTCTATCAAAAGCATTGGCTAAGTCTAGCTTAATAATCATACATTTTTCTTTATGCTGAAAACTAGAGTGAATTGCTTCTTGGACCAACACTATGTTATCCAAAATTTGTCGCCCTTTGATGAAGTCGCCTTGGTTTTCTAGGATGATCCCTGGTAGGATTTCCTTGAGCCTGTTAGCGATGATTTTGGTGATCAATTTGTAGCTCGTGTTGCAGAGGGAGATTGGAAAGAATATACTAAATATGTTCTCCCCTTTTTCTTTTAGAATCAGTGCTAAGAATGTTGAGTTTGTGCTTCCCCCGATTTTGAGACAGTTTTGGGATTTTTGAACCATTGTTAGCAGATATTCCTTGATGACTGGCCAACAGGCTTTATAAAAGCGGGTTGTGAAGTTGTCACACCTAGGGGCCTTATCCGCTTCCATGTGATCCAGTTCTTTCTTGAGCTATTGAAGTTTTATTGGGGTTGTTAGGCTCAAGTTGTACTCATTCTACACTAGTTGGGGGATTAGAGACAAGAGATAGGAATTGGGATCAATGGGGGCTTCACAAGGATCTAAGTATAGGTCTTTGAAGAATTCGTGCGCAACTTGCTTTATGCCTTCGAATTTTTTTATCTCTTGTCCCTAAAATTAGATTTCGTTGACCATTTTAAAATTCTTTCGGGCTTTTGCATGCTTGAGGAAATAGCTTGTGTTATTGTCTCTGGCTTGGAGCCAAAGACTTTTGGATTTCTGGCGCCAATATTCTTCCTCCTCTCTGCATGCATGATGAATCACTTTTTGGAGATCGACTTCTTGATTTAACAACTCTTGAGTTAATACGGTCTCTTGCAGGATCAGTTGATGGCTCTCGGGTGCTTCCTGGACGCATTTTCTCTTGCAGGTTGGGGAGTTGATGGATCTAGCCCAACATTTTAGGGATATCTTGAGAGATCGCGGTTTTTCTTCCCACATGTAGAATGAGGAGCCTTGGACCTTCTCACTCCAGGCGTTGGATACGATCTCCTAAAACTGTTCTTTATTAATCTAGATCGGGCTAAATCGAAAATGTATGGGGTTGAGTGTTGTAACATTTTCGTCACCTGAATCAACAAAAGAGGGGCACTTGCAAGTTTAGTTGGGTTAGCTGGATAGGACAAAATTTAGTGAAAGAGTTAGAAATATCAAGCACAAGAAACAAACAAACAACTACGCTAACAAAAATTAAAGAAACTAAACTAAAGTGCATAAGGGAATTAGAACCAAAATTAACCAAACAATTGACCAATAGTCATGCCACCAATGGATATATTGTATTAGTGGGAAAAAAACAAAGATAAAGGGAGACTTATGGGTCCCCTCTTCCTCCAAGGGATGGCTCTTGAACCCCCAATGAGAGAGTTATTCTTACAAATAGAAAACTAAAAATAAATGGTGAAGAAATCCAAAGCTCATTCACGCAAGAGGTGATGTGAATAGACCAATGAAATGGTGCTTGTATGCTCCAATGAGGAAAGAGGTTCGTTGCAGGAGAATAGAGGAAACATAACAATACAAATAGATTCTTAGAAATATAGTTCACCCATGGCCTCTTTTTATAGCAAAGATTTGAGGCATTATCCAACCGGTCTTTAGTGTGAACAAGGGGCCCTTTAGGTATTTGACCAGTCCCCCACTCGGATTTAGCTTGGATTTGGGGGTCAAATCAAATTGGGAGCTGAACCAAAATTGGGTGGGAGGCTAACCAGAATCATTAATGCGTCGTTCTCAGGTGTGCACGGCTTTTTGCATCCATAGTTGCGCATGTGCGCTTTCCTTGCGTTTTTGACTAGTGCACGTGCGCGCGCTTCATTTATATTCTAAATACATGCTAATTTTATAACTAGTTGTATAGTTTGTGCCCTTTGGAAATGAATTTCCGGGCCATGAATGAACTAATAGGTGTTTGGAGATGATGGATTCCTATAACCATTTGAGGACGAATTTTCAGTGATAACAGATGTCCCCTGATCTGTGAGGTTAGGAGTATACGTATAACCGAAATACATCAATGTTTCTTCTACTGAGAGTACCATTGTATGAAAGAGTGTTGAGAGGGATTGCAAGAGTGATACATTGGAGGGAGAGGGGAACTTGTGGGACCCAAACCTTTCTCCAGGTGTGGAAAAATGAAATTGTGTACAAACGAGGTGGGCATGCCCCATGCTTGTGTCATGTAACTCAAAATGTGGAAGACAATAATTGAAGTGGTATGTTGACATAGATAATTGAAGTGCCCTCCAGGGTGGTTTGATAATGGTAGAAGACAATTCTGATGGTGAACATACTCTGAAAAGAGGCGATGACACCTGTAAGAAGTGTCGATAATTTGAGGGCATTGATAGCCCAACAAAGGTCTTCGGAAAATATAAAAGGAACTACAATTGTCACAAAGTAAGACCCACTGTAATATGATATAGGGTTGAAGTCGAATTTTATGGTGGTCAACATCAACAGAGAACAATGGTGTTTTTCTCTGTATCGTCTGAGACTCCTCATTGTAAAGGGAATGAGAGTCAAGATGCTTTCGCCCTCTTGGAAACTGTGTTGATGTCGACAGAAAGGGAGACATGACTCCAAGAAGAAAAGAGCTTCATGAAATCCACTGGATGAGATCAGGAATTGATGAGGTGCATGGACGAAGTCAAGACGTGGTGAGACTCAAGACTGCCCATGGTTGGGGATATATATTAAGTATGAGTGGAAGAAACCGTGAAACTAAAACTAGTGTCAGGACGTGGGTTAAATTGTGCCAAAGGCGTGACAAAGTGGACAAACTCAGAGATCGTAGGTACATGGGTTGTGGGATACTCAGGGTTTATGGACGATTTCAACAAGAGTAGAAGGTAATTAATGCCCCAACCAAGGGCGACACATGTTGATAAAATTACAATAACAATCTTACCCATCTTGTTAATTTATATGTATATATGAGAGGATATGTTTACCTTCATTTGATCTACAAAGAAGTTTAACTATTGTAGTAAATGGTTTAAATAGAAGAGATTAAGAGAATAAAAAATATAAAAAACTATGAATGATGATGATAGTTATTAACATTCATTTAGATTAAACATTGGCTTATTAGACTTTAAAAAAAGGTACAAAGAATTACTTGATTTGGTTTAAAATTTATTTATATGCTCCAAAAGTTTTAAGAGGAGCATTCTTAAATCACCATAATTTTAATAAGTTAAAATGTTGGGAAGGAAGGTATTGTTGAAAATATTTTGAAATTAAGGTATAATGTGGGTGTACCCAAGGTATTTTAAGAGAAAGTGTTTTCTGTCTTCAACCATCTTAGTGTCACAAAGATGGTGAATTATTTTGACCTACAAAATTTTAGGAATTATCTAATGTCTTGTTTCTCTATGGAACTCATGAGAGTTTGCTTTTATTTTAAAAATATTAATATTCTTCTTTACACTATTTAAAATAAGGAGATACTTTTGATCTTGTAGATTAGGGTTAATCTCTCCTTATAATATCTTAAATTTCTCTTATCTTCTAATTATTTATCACACTACAATTTGTCAATAAATTTAGATGAATAATATTTTTAATATTATCATTATTTTATAAAGTGACCTCTTCCTAGACACCACAATGATTTAGCCAAGAATTGACATCTTTATGCCACCCTTTCTTGAGCCACATGCGGCTTTGACTGGATTTTGAAGAAACATTAAAAAGACTCTTGTCTTGCATGTTGTTTATCTTGTTCTTGTACATTAAGTACCTAGTCTTAGCCATGATCTCAGTGGGGAAAGACTTGGTTCTATGAGGAGGATAGGATAGGGTGTATTGCCTTTAATTTTAAGATTATAATTTATAAATGTTTATTTTAACTTTGAACAATTAATTGCTAAAAACATATTCTTAATAAAAATAGAAAAGATACAATGACACACATACATAAGCATTACACATATATTTTACCCTGGAAACCCAAATTGGTAAAACCAACAACATGTTTAGAGTTGCACCTCTAATCTTTTATTCATCATCTTCTTCATTGTTTACAATGTGTGTGTGTGTGTGTGTGTGTGTGTGCGTGTGATCCCACGACATCGAAAACCCTAATCCATTGACCCAGATTAGTCAAAAACCCTAATTCCTTAACTAGAATTAGAAAACCATCATAAAAAAACATGTGCCAAAACACCACAAAAAATGGACCCAAAAAAATGCCAATTTTTTTTTTTTTTCAGGGGCTTCGCCTCCAAACCCCCAACAAATCTCCCCACCCCCCCTTTCTCCCATATAAGTGTACAATACATGGGACCAATATTGCAAAGAATATAACATATACCCAACATTATCCCACTTGTTGTTTTCTTTGCATACAGGGTGTTACAAGTTTACATAGTCAACGATCTAGGGAAAAAAATGCCCATAGATCCTCTACACCAAGAGAACTTCTCAATGCTCACAGATTTTGTTAACGAATCTACAACATTATCCAAAGTTTCCACCTTCATCAATGACACTTTCTTGTTTTCAACCATGTCTCTCACAAAGTGATACTGAACATCAATATGTTTTGTCTTTGAATGATAAGTTGAGTTCTTCACTAAGAATATTGCACTATGACTGTCACAATCTATCCTTACAACTTGTTGTACCAACCCAATACTTGAACACAATATTTGTAACCATATTGCTTTCTTTCTGGCATGAGTGGTTGCCATGTATTCAACTTCTATAGTTGATAGTGCCACTATAGATTGTCTTTTGCTCATCCAACTGATTACTCCTCCAAACAGGTTAAACACATACCCACTTGTAGATCTTCTACAATCTAGATTTCCATCCCAGTTTGCATCAACAAACCCACATATGTCCAACACTTTGTACAATCCTGGTCTTCCTTGATAACATAATCCATAACTAATAGTACCACGTAAATACCTAAAATCCCTCTTTATTGTTTTCCAATGCTCCTTCCCTGGTTTTGACATATACTTTCTCAAAACTCCCACTGCATGTGCAATGTCTGGTCTAGTACATACCATTTCATTCATCAAAATTCCAACCACACTCGCATATGGAACGTGATACATGCCCTCTTTTTCTTCCTATGTCTTGGGACGTTGATCTGCAGATGACTTTACACCTACACGAATAGGAACCTTGACCGGTTTACATTCCTTCATATTAAACCTCTACAATATTGTCTCGACATATTTCCTTTGATTTAACCAGAGTTACCTATTTTCCCAATCCTTTTTAACTTCCTTTCCCAAAATGAAATTTCAACACCAAGATCCTTCATGTAAAATTTAGAGGACAACTGGGTTTTCACATCCTCGATAATCTCCTTGTCGTTTCATATCAATATATCATCCACATACAATACCAAATAAATAAGATGATCACCAATGAATTTGAAATACACATAGTGATTCTCTTTTCTCCTTGTGAGGCCAAGTCCCAACATATATGTGTTGGAATTTTGTTTAATACTAAGAGTGGGGGATGAGTCAATATTATCCTTTTTCAACTATTTAAAACCACTTAATTATTAATTTTATCAAATAAAAAAAAATGATAAACAAAAAGGTACAATACACAGAATTTAAACGTGGAAAACCCAACTTCATAATTTTTCTTCTTATTTTCAACAAATATTACATTCAATTTATGAGATCCAACTCAAAGGAAACACCAATTCCTTGTTTTACTAGAATAAACTAGTAGGAGGCTACAACCCCCTATATTTTACCAACACCGACTGGAGGGGAGCACCAAATTCCTAGTTTCTTCAACTATAACTAAAAATATGTTGCAACACCTTGGTTTACCAGATTCAGCTGGAAGGAGGCTACAACCTCCTTTGAAAGATCAAACCTACCCTAGCACCACCCAACCTCCCTTTTTATGATAAGTACTTCAATCTTCAAATATTTATAATCGTCTTTGGGTTCTGTTGCATATCTTCATTTAATTTCTTGGTCTTTGACTCTGTTATTGATCTTCAGATTTCAAGCACAAAGACACACCCTCTTTGAACAATAATTTCCATTTGTATAGTCTTCCAATGGTCGCATACAAATGAACAATTGCACCTCTTCAATATATGAATGTATCTCTTCATTATAAGTATGTGTCTTTTCAATATAATATATTAGTCATATTATTTTAATTAATACAATTTCAATGAACCATTGTGCCTTTTAGATAGTTTAGTCACGTTTTCAATTCGGTCAATATATTTTGACTATCATGATTTAATTCACTTTTTACCTTACCATAGCTAAATACCACCATGGTTTGTAAATACCATGTGTACATACCATGTGCTCTTTCAGTTTTCCCCTTTTTCTTTAAGTCCACTTTCCCTTTTATCTTTTTATTTAATCCAATTTTACTTTTACCTTTTTCTTTATTCCACTCCCATGTTTACTCCACTTCCACCTAACTTTTCAACTTTTGTTATTTATTAAAGTCATATTTATATTTAGTCCACTTTCATTTCCACTTTTGATTAAAGTTTGTTTCCACTTAAATTTTCCACTTTTGTATTTATTAAAGTGAAACCAAGGTCACATTTATATTTAATCACTTACTAACATTTGACATATATTTGATCACTTACTAACCTTTGACATATATTTAATCATTTAATAACTTTTGAAATCAATGACAATTTATTCAACAATTGACTTCCTGAGTGGATCTAACCATTGATGGTTGCTGGAAATTGTTTGGGTTTGAAGGGTTGTCCAACTTTGGCTTGGAATAAATGACGATGAAAACTTGCTACGAAATATCGACTACCATGTTGATCTGACAGACTCAAGGGTTCTCGGTGATACATCAACAAATTTCCCTTTGACTACACTCTGAAATGATAGTGCAGGAGAAAGTATTACAGAGGGTGACTAGTCAGTATTCGTTATGTTCATCACAATCCCATCTCAATAGATTATAGTCACTGAGACAACTCGACCTGACCAATGTAGTAATTGAAATTATCTCATTCTTTTATTTTCATTCTTTCAAAGCACTCAACTAGGTGATCCCCTATATTCTAGTAGTCAACTATGTCCTTGTAACTCAATATTCCTATAGCTTTTACTACAAATCCATGTCATACTCCACTATGGTACTTCTTCTCTTCATGCTGACATTAATGCCAACATGATATTTCCATCAATCTCCCCCTTTGGCATTGATGGAAACACATCGTAAAACAAAATTCTCCCCTAACAATGATTAATTTTTTTACCATTCTCTCCCCCCCCCTTGACATCAATGTCAAGGCCTTTGATACCAGAATGAGGTTCATCACCAATTTCTCCTTCTCATCCTTCTTTTGTTTTGAGTGATAGTACTTGTCATTTTTTTCTTACTCCCCCTGTCAACAACACTTTTTTTTTTTTTCAGTGAATCTTTTTC
>JZKD02S0136308.1:34114-58700 GCA_000966675.3 Picea glauca
ACTTAGCATTTAAGGGATCTAATCATGCATGCAAAAAATGACCATTTCAAAGGCCTCGACTCTTTCATATTCTCCCAACACAAAATCCCACATTCATGCAATACAAAGGTGTAAATGAGATTCAATAACTCTACCATAAATCCTTCATTTGAGGTCGATCCCTTTTCTTTCACTCGCTCTTTGATTGCAAGCCTCCTCCCAAAGCTAACCTGCATTCACACGTGAAGAAACAAAAATATGCGAGCATGCATTTCATATACTAATTGTTGGGTTAGTTGTTACAATATCATAAAATAAACATTCAACTTGAACAAATGATATGGCAAGATGGTAAAAGTATTCCTTTTTGTATTAATCTTCACAATAGTAAACTTACAATATGTGGTCAGCACTGCTCCTTGAAACTAGTCCTGGGCTCCTCTTCAACTGTCCTCCAACTGCTTTGCTCTATACTTCTCTTTGAATAAGGATGGCTAAAGGTTGGGACAAGAGGAATGCTCAATTGGGTATAGTCTCTCAAATGGGACCCTTACCCCTTCTTTTATAGGCTAGAAGGAGCTAGGTATTTGGCCGAATGACCGGCCATGCATGGCCGAAAGGTTTAGTTAAGTTGCCCAAAGTTGTGTGTTCCATCAACAACTTTCCTTTTTTCGTTCCTTTGTAGGTACACGTAGGCTGTATTGGAGCAACTAACGTGTACATGCATGCAATAATGGAGCAGGGTGCATGGGAGTTTATAAAGAGGGCTTTTTAACCAGAGTTGTTCAATACTGGCTTGGCAAAGAAGGCATATGGGATGGCTTGATGTTAGGTAAGTATGTTTGGTGCAAATTAGGGTTATAACAAATGCCCCCTAATGTGTGAGGTCAAAAGAGCATCTGATGGCCGAAATACATTACCAATCTTTATCAACGTACCAAACCGATGAGCCCAGGGACCAGAATTCGGGAGGTACCATCTGCAAAATAATAATTGTCTCACTGAGGTGGGCATACCCATGCTCGGGATGAAATAAAATCATGGCTACATATCAAATACACTGTAAATCCATGTCATATAACTATATAAAGTGTAGCCATGAGAAATATAGAACGGATCGACATCTCAAAATAAAAAAGATATACATGTATAGTATCCATTTTCTAGAAGATGATAAGGCCTGATGGCTGGAGATGAGGTCTTCAGAGCTCAAGAAACAACTTCAAAATTTTCAAAACTTGGGTAGGAGTGTAATATGAGTGTACGACTTCACTACCCAGAGGTCTCAGTCATGGACTAGAGAATCTTGATGATTAGACTGAAGGCTTCATTGATTTCGAACAAAGACTTGATTGGACTTTCGGGATGGTCGAGCATGAGGGCAAGAGACAAACTATAGAGGGGCCAACTTAGGCTTAGAAAAACTTCCCTTGGATAATAGAACGACAAAATATGAGACTCAGGTAGCATGGCATTAACATAAGTTTTACGAGGCAGGAGGCAACACAAACTCTCCATATGTTTGGAGGAGGACACAACTCAATGTAGAAGGAACAACTTCCTAAGGTCATATTAAATCCCAAGGTTTGGAAAACAAATGGAAGGATGTGCTTTATCCAAGGACGACTCATTGTGCTGCCAATACAAACAAAATACTTTTCCCTTCCTCTTTTTGGGGTATATTTGATTTTTTTTGTTGTCTTTTTCAATAATTTTGGAAAAACAATAAAGAATGTTATGTTACAAAGGAGGGATGACTGTTTCAAACATACGAGTTCGAGGCACAAGGAAAAGAATGATGTTCAAAGCAAGGACACTCAGGAAAAATCCCTCCTAGGGCCAAAGGTGTCAATATGCAGAGGCAAAGTGCTACAGGGCTTGCATATAAGGCATGGTTTAGATGGTTCGGTTGAGAGCAACATGGAGCCAACATTAGACCAAAGACGTAGGTATGAAAACATGGTTAACAAAACACACAATGGTAACGTCCTTCGATGTAAGTTTAACGAGCCCAGAGAAGGTAAGCTTGGCGGTTTTTCATATTTAGAGAGTTTTAAAACACGTAAAAGGAGACTCCAATGAGGTACCTTTTTCGAAGGTAGTCTAGTCGGTTCAAAAAAGGGGTAAACTAGAACCGACAAGACGTATATTCAAAACCATTTTAACGAGTGTGATAAAGACAAGATCACTCAACAATTTTTTCATTTTTAAGGAGTCTGAAAAAAGATTAACTATGGACTCCATCAGGAATGTTCTTTTGGACCATTTTAACGAGTGTGAAAGAATAAGGTCACTCGATGATCTTTTCAATTTTAGGGAGTTTGAAAAGAGCTTAACTATGGAATCCGTGGGGGTTCCTTTTTCGTAAATTTAGTCCCTTAGGCCCGAAAAAGGGTTAAAATTGTACCTGAGGGTACTCTTCTAGAGATCCGAGGCCTTTAGATAATACCTTTGCTCGTACAGTTGACCGTACGGACCGAAAAGGGGTAAACTACCGCTGGATAGACGTGACTTGAAATTTCAGTTTAACGAGCGTGAAAGGACACAAGATCGATCGACAATATTTTCATGTTTAGAGGGTCTAAAAAGGGCATAAAAGAAGACCCGTTATATTTTGGGAGTCCCGAGGGTGAGGTCAAGAGTGATAAGGAATCATGCAAATGAGGCTCAAACTCGTAATCAGGGAAAAGCTAAAGAGGACTCCCAAGCCTATAGTCGTTAGTGACAACATGGACACCGTCATGCAACCAGGATCTACCTAGGGCATCCATGTTATGGTAGGGTCTACCACCAAATGACGACACTTCTAAAGCAGTGATGAGGGTTCCATGTTGCAACTTGGTGGGATCGATCCTATGGAAAAGTGGAAAAGACAACGAGATGCAGAAAGTGGGGGTGGAATCCTGACTTAAATGCAACGAGTTGGGAAAATGTATTTTTACCAAAGGACCGTCAAAATGCCCAAATCTCAAAAAAATTTCCAAATACCCAAACTAATAGTTCCCGTGATCATCCAAAGAAAACTCTTGAACCATCTTAAATGATTTTCAATTTAGAAAAAATGACAAAAGGGTCTGAAAATTGACAGAAAGGGCCAAAAACCTCTATAAGTAGAAGCTGGTAGCTCATTATCACCATTGTTAATTTAGAAATTGACTAAAAGCCAAAACTGCCTATTTGTGAAAAGAATTGATTATGGGAGCCTCGGTGGATGAAACAACCATCTGCTTGGACCAAGTAAGTGTAAACTCTCTCCTCTTGCAATTTAAATCTTTATTTATGCTTTTAGTTTCAAGATTTGGGGGGGCGTCGACCCTCAAAAGGTCGGCCCTAGGTCCACGCGGGCTGTCCAATGACAGGTCACATGTACACTCGGGTAGAGAAAAAACTGCATGCGTGTACACGCGAATGTCATCATTACATCCTGCGTGGACCTTTTATTTAATGGAAAAAAAATTAAAAAGCAAGGGTTAACCCTCCTGAACTTGGTTTTTTGCAGGATGTATGTTCACTGGAGGGAAAGAGAGCATGAGGAAATTAGTGCATTGGTCGAGGAAGACCCCAATGTTGTTGCTGCCTTAATGCAATGTGGGCTGCTAAAATTCTTCCTATGTCCTTTTATGCGAGCACAACCTAGGCTACTGAATGCCTTGGTTGATTATTGGCATCACGACACAGAGGCCTTTATGCTGGAGGGGCAGTCGTTGGTGCCAACGATTGAGGACATATACTTTTTGACTAGCCTCTCTCGGTGAGGGGAACCAATTAACTTCCGTACATCTCCCTCGGGGCCGCATAACATATTAGAGTTGATTGGACTCTACTGTGAGGAAGGTGCAGACAGGACGAGCTCGCAAGTGTCGATAAGTAAGATATTTGACTTAGCACTGCAAGCTATAGTGTTGATTATCGGGCAAATTACAGGGTTTTCCGCCTTGCATCAGGCTTCCCGTGCAAAGATGAACTATGCAGTTCAGTGCTTGAATGCACAGATTTTTTATTGGAGCACCACATTGTTGGATTGTATGAAGAGACAACTGACAGAATGTTGGTCACAGACTCAGAGGAACTTTGGGATTGGAACCATTCTTTGCTCTTTCTTCTTTGAAAGAGTTCCAAGTTTCAGTCCTTGAGAGGGGGTATGGGGGCATCAGTCTTCTCTTCCTGCGATATGTAGATGGGCAGTGCTACTGCCACGACAGGGGGAAGGAAGGACCAATGAGTCCTTTGATGACAAATTTTTTTCTTAGTTGTCGTGATAGATCCCAGTCATAGAGGATTACCCTTATGCCAGGATTGACTTTTCGAGAGACACTGAGATATCGGTACCTCTTGGCGAAGAGCGAGGAGAGATGGGTAAGTTTGCATCATTTTTTTTGTTTTTGTTTTTGTGGAACAGATGTAATTTTTATGTTGTTTTTATATATATCATCATTTTTTTTTATACAAGAGTATTTGACAGATATGTGTCTATTATGTGCAGATGTGGGACTAATGCGACTTGCGGATTATGTGAGGGACATGTGTCATCCTCAGCTAGGGGCCGCACCCGCCGCCGCAGGGGGACTAGCAGCAGCATGAGAACTTCCAATTGGTGAGGCTAAGAGGGTTTTGAGATGAGTTGAGAAAAATTTTACCTCGCTCACTCGCACAACCCCTATCACAGAGATTGAATATTTTCCACCATCTATGCAGCCTCATGTAGTGGGGGCACCACGGACGTGGGTCCAACTGTTTTGGCGTTTGGAAAACATTGTTTATCATTACAACAGGGCCCACAGGCCTTGACCTTAGTTAGTCTAGAGTTTTCATGTGCCGAGATCACTACTTGTATATATTTTTTGAGGGCATAAGCCCCATGAATCGATACTGGTCATATTTTTGAGGTGCTTGTGTCCACCCATGTACTCTGATGATTATGATATTATATATGGATTTTTATGTCTTTTTATGTCTTCTGGATCATATTTTCCTTTAAAAATGTATTTACATGTTTATGTGTATATATTTTTTATATGTGTGCGAGATGCCAGTCTAAGATTTGATTAGCTACAATATCTGTAACTTGGGTTAAACTCCTAGGAACATGAAAATATGCAATATAATCAAAGCTTCATTCTAAGAGACGTACCCTAAGGAATCGTCGGTGTAAAGTAGGATCATGAACATGGTATACTCTATTTAACCAAGACACCACCATATGGGCATCTCAATAGACCCAGATATAAGAGATACCAAATGACAGGGCGTCACGAAGAAACTCAATAACTGTGTTGTATTCGGTGACATTGTTTGTGGCGTCGCCTAAACATATACCTCCTGAAGATAATAACTAGCCCTGAGGTGTAAAAATTACCCAAGCTACGAAGGCAAGCCTCTGAGTGTGCCAGCTAGCACCATCTGCATACCCAACAAACACCTTTGATTCACTTGTCATCAGCCATAGTGACAAAAGATAACATAAAAAACAACACGTCCATAAAACCAAAAGAAACTAGAAAGTAATAGTACAAAGACTATACATATGTTACAAAAAGTTACCCAAGGTGACCTACCTATGAGTAATGCTTCTTGAGGTAGAGCCCATTTCTAGGCTCTGCTAAATCATTTCCCTCAAAGTCTACCAGACGATAAGCGCCCTTTTTTAGAATCTCTTTTATGATGAAAGGTCTGAACCACATGGGTTTGAATTTGCCTGCCCCTAGGGAGTCCTTATCTTGGTCATAGACCAGGACAAGGTTGCCTTAAGAGAAAATCTGAGGATGAACAAACCGATCATATTGACACTTGACTTTTTGTTTGTGAGCCTCGTTGACCAGGGCTGCATCATGACACTACTCGTTGAGTCACTCAAGGTATAATAACCACTCTTCAAATGGAGAAGTGTCTGGTAGTAACTGTACTGCCAACTTTAGGGACAGGATCTGACATTCTATAGGCAAGACTGCTTCTAGCCCGTAAACGAGTTGAAAAGGTGAGAAACTGGTTACAGTCTTAACAGATGTTCGATAAGCCCATAATGCTGATTATAACATCAAATGCCAATTTGACTTGGCCGAATTGATCGTTCTCTATAGGAGGGTCTTAAGAGATTTATTTACAGCTTCCACCTGACCATTTGCTTGGGGGTAGTAGGGTGACGAATGTTATTTTCACAACCCAAGATTGGATGTTAATTCTGTCAACATTTGTTTCTGAAATTGACTTCCATGGTCAGTGACAATCTCTCTCAGGATGCCGAACCTTGCAATTATCTGGTTGAACAAAAAGAGAGTTGCAGTCTCTCCATCATCTTTAAACATTGGCATAGCTTCGACCCACTTCGTGAAGTAGTCTACGTCTACAATGATATAACAGTGCCCCCTTGTTGAAGGAGGGTTGCATGTAGTGTAATCAATCCCCCACTTAGTGAAGGGACCAACTGTGATGATAGGAAACATGGGAGCGGGATGTGCCCTCATCTTGCTAGAGAAGATCTGACACGGGTGGCACTTCTTAACTAATTCGATACAATATTTGATTAGTGTCAACCAGAAGTAATCGGCTCGTAAAATCTTTTGGGATGTTGCCAACCTAGACAAGTGACCACCACACACTCTAGTCTGGCAATCGTTAAGCATGATTTTTGCTTCTTCATGAGTGAGGCATCGATGAAGAATGAAATCTACACCTCGACGATAGAGAGTGTCCTCAAGGATGAGATAATTCTTGGCCTGATAACGTATATGATGATGTTCATCATGAGAAGCAGAGGTGGGGCACTTAAAAGTCTAAATATAGACAAGAATATATCCATACCAGGGGTCTGAAGATGTTATCAGGTACATATCTCCTCAAATAGGCGATTCTTCGGGCACAACATCACCTGACTCGACCAAATGTTCTGAGATAAGTTCCGCGAAGACCAGTGACTTTTGAATTTCGTCGAAATGAAATCTAAGTAAAATTCTTGGAGGATGACTATCCATCTATTGATATTTCCACCGATTACCCATCGTGTCAACACGTATTCAAACAGATTCACGATGGCAATGACGGTGGTCTTGCGAAATAGAACATAATGATAGAACCGTTGGACAACATGGACTGTTGCCAACGCAAGTTTTTCGATATGAGAATAATTGAGTTCCGGTCCGACAAGGCCTTGGCTCAAGTAATAGATCACATACTCTGAGAGCTGATCATCTTCCTGAACTAGGACCATGCCGATGGTTGACTCTGTTGCAGCCAAGTATAATAAGAAATCTTTGTTATAATTAGGTGGTGGAAGCAAAGGGGCAGTTGTGAGGGCATGTTTCAACACTGCGAAGGAGCATTGAGCAGCATCGTCCCAATGAAAAGAAATGTCTTTCTTTAGTAAGTGCATAAATCCCTTTGTGATCTCGGCATAGTTGGCGATGAAACGCCTCAAAAAGTTCACCTTTCCTTGTAGACTTTGAAGTTGAAGGATTGTGCATGGGGGAGGCAACTGAACTATTGCCTCAACCTTGAGAGGATCAACCATGATCCTTGTTGTTGACAGTATGAAACCTAACAAACGTCCTGATGTTATGAAAAAGATGCATTTGTTTGGATTCAAGCGAATCCGGAAGTAGTGACACCACTCAAAGATAAGTCGGAGGTGAGTGGGATGATCCGTTCTCTTGCGAGATCATGATGCTAAATCATCTAAATAGGCTTTGACTATATGCTTGAGATCATGGAAATCAAAAGACATGGCCTGCTGGAAGGTAGCTCCAGCATTTTTGAGACCAAAAGGCATATTATGATAGGAAAATGTACCCAATGGACAAATGAATACAGTTTTATGTTGGTCTTCGGGTTTGATTTGTATCTGATTATATCCTGAAAAACCATGCATGAAAGAAAAGGCCTCACAACCTTCACATTCATCAATTATCTGGTCAATGAATGGTGTGGGAAAATTATCTTTTGGACAGGCCTTGTTCAAATCACGAAAGTCCATACATACGCGAATTGTGCCCTGTTTCTTGTTGACCGGCACAGGATTTGACACCCATTGGGTCAAATGGATAGTATAGATAAAACCAGCTTTGAGCAGTTTCTCGACTTCAACCTTAATGGCTGCTTCTTTCCTGGGATTAATTGGACTAAGATTCTGTTGAAATGGCTTGGCATCTGGATAAGTTGTGATTTCATGTTCAACTATTTTTGGATCAATGTCTGCCATTTCCTCATAAGACCAAGAAAAAACGTCGCAGAATTCTTTAATTAAGTCTGTGTAGATTTGAATCTCTTCGGGGGAACAATCAGCTCCGACAAAAACATTCTCCATGACCCCAGGGGTTCTGGAGATATTAACCGGTATAGTTTCAATGATATTTTCCATGTTACCATCAACATAAACCTCATGTGTAGCCAAGGGATTGATAGGACAAGACCTATCTCCAGTCATAGTCAAAGTGAATTACCTTGCTTTGATTCTGCTTAACTCTGGGAGGAAGTATGATCTATGATGGAGATCGTCCCAGGGTTTGTCTGGACTAGTCATTGCTTCAATGATTTCTTTGTTTGAGGGCAAGACTAATTATAATGAATCGGTACCAGCGAGGGAACCTTGAGCCCAAATAGGTTCTGGGATCAGATCTAACTCTTGTGCAGGAGTCGGATCGGTGTTGGTTGAAGCTTTCTGGACAAAAGAGTATGCTACCTCTACCGCGGACAAGGGCAGGGACATACTAGGGTGCCCTGTCCCTTCCATCGTGGTCAATGGGGAAGGAAGAATCCACAGATCATTGAAGTAAGTCGCATGAAACGACGAAACTTGGAAAACCTCAACCTTATGGTGGTCTGATACAAACTTGACATCGCCTTGAGGAGGCGGGTAATCGAAAGTACCCATCAAAGATGGGCACAAACCAACCCTTACATTAATAACGCCCAGTTGGGGGTTGTCAATCATCGGGACCGTGGATTCCCCCAATGAAGGGTCAGGTCTAGAGAAGGACAATTGATCAATGGTCACGATTCAGCCTTCGTGTGGAAACAACAAGACCCGAAAAACTGTAGAAACCACTGCTTCCATGGCATAGGTCCAAATCCTACCTAACAAGAGATTGTAGTCAAGGGATGCGTCGACTACTTCTACTTCGACGCACACGGTATTCCCTCCTAACTGCACAAGAAAAGAGGGGATGATGCCATGTGGTCGAAAAGAATGACCGTCAAAAGCAGTAAGAAGAGTAGGTGACGGAGACAAAATGGGCTAGCCAATGGCCTTCCAACATGCCAACGACATGACACATGTCAAGGCACCCTCATCAACCACTGTGCAAAAAATGTTCTGAGTAAACTTTTTTGTGGGGTAAGCCACTACTCTCTAAAATGCTATGTGGTAAGGGAGATGAGGTTTTAAGTCGGTTGTATCTAGCATGATTGTACCCAGATTACAAGTCTCGACAGATCCAAAGCTTCTAACAAAGCTTTCCTCTGGGAAGGGAAGCTCTGGAGGACCTCCAAAGAAGACATCACACAAGGGTTTTGAGATAAATCCTCCACCACATAACATTTTTGGGTGGCCCTTGCATTTGGGTTGTGAGAATATTTCTTGAACACACCTTTTGGGATGTGTATCATTAATTTTCCCAAATTCTTCTCGATTTGGAGAGGAAGAGATGGGATTTTAGCTTCTTTTCCTTTCTCATAAGTGCTTGGATTATTGTAGTCATGTGCTCTAGTCGATATAAAAGAATCACCTTTCATCATATACACATTCACAGATGCAGGATTGTTCGAATATGGAGAGGGTCCTTGACTGCCCCCTTCCATGCTTGTAGAGGATTGGGTTAGGTTTTGCCCATGTTGGAATGGATTCGTCAACACAGCAGGTTGTTGCTATGACACAAACTTTTGGGCCTTTGTAAGCCGAGGGAAATGGTGAGTCGGGTGGTCCTATGTGCACAGGTTACACAGATACTTCACCTTCCATTTTTCAGTGTTTCCCCCTCCAGCATTATTAGTGGGTTTCTTATCCCCCTTACCCCTCTTTCATTGTTTTTTCTTTCCATCAAGCTGTTGGGTGGCCTTTGGATTTGTTGATTGCAACTATGTACATCCGACGTTTGGGTAGGGGGAGCAGCCGAAACATTAGTTTGGATGGCCGTTGTATGTTGTATAGACAATTGTTGCATCAGTTGTTCAGCGGGCTTGGTTTGTGCTGAAGCTACAATACCATTGGCATGTGGTCCAGCTCTCTGTCTGGTTTTATCAAGTATGGATCATGGTGCATCGGGAAAAACCTTGTATAGTAAACTAGACTGAGAATAAATTAGCTCAAGTTGTTGAGCTCTCATGATGGCATCTTCTTCGAAAAACACTTCTGACGTTGCGACGTCTTTGGATAGTTGTGGGACGAAAGAATTAAGGAACCACTCAAGAAAGAATGCTGTTGGGACTGGTACCTTAATCAAACTCTTCCGACATCTCCACTCTCGGATGTGGTCAGAGATATGGTCCACTTTTATCTGTTCAAAATTGACCAACAATTCTGTGCCGGTGTCATATCTCACAAGTAATTGGAAATGGTTTAGGAATGCCATTGCCAATTCACTGAAGGAAGAATATCTCGAGCGATCAAGCTCGATGTACCATTTTGTGGCACTCCCAATGAGAGTGCGTTGAAACAATCGCAATTGTACGGAGTCATCTTTCAACAAATTAGATGAGCACCAAAGATGGAAGGTGGTCACATGATCCCCTGGATCTTCGTTAGGCTTGGCCTCAAACTTTGGTATGTCCGAAGGCAATTTTGTCGGCATAGGAGGCCAATGTGGATCGTGACAGATGGGATCATTCAAAAATCTTGTCAAGTCTGGAAAATGTAAGGTTGCCAAGAAAGGTAGCTTTGGTTGGTGTTGTTGATAACCATGGAAAAAGGGGCCTGGAGTTTGAATGGCACTAGGTTGCCAGGAAAAGTTGGGTTGTTGGTTGGGGTTCTGGTAAAAACCATGGCCATGACCAGCGTACAGATTTTGCATGTGAGGAGACATCATCGGCTAATTTTTGAAATAGGACGTAGATGGTTGGGAATGCATTACATTGGGAGGAATTTGGGAAGGGTTGCCCCATGTCAATCCCATGGGCATAGGCATAGAACCTTGTCCAGGGTTCCATTGGTTTTGAAAATAATTTCCCTAGATTGACATTCCTGATGAGGGAACTGACCCTTGATAAGAATTCCAAGGTCCTGATGTGGAAGAAGTTCTTGGGTTTTCCCCCTGTGCAGGAATAATACCTTGCATAGGATTAGGTTGGCCATAATCGGGGTTACCCCTGGTCATGGAAGTAGTTGATGAGAAAGCGTTGTTACCAAATGCACTGAACAAAGAAAACAATGTCGACCCTACCGATGTATTATGAGAAGGTGGTCCTTGACTCCCTACTCCAATTGAACTGTGGTGTGTGTTTGGACCAACGGATTTCTGGTGGGTACCACCAAGTGAAGGGGACGAATGAGGTATATGACCTCCCCCATAAGGGAAAGCGTTAAAAGGAGCTAAAGTGCCCCCCATGGGTCCTTGTAGAGGAGCGTTAGAGCTCCCTGCCACTAGATCGAAAGCATGTAAAGTGGAGTAAGATAGTACAGGGTTGGTACCTATGCTAGGCATCCCATATGAGAACGGAGGGCCTATCATACTCTATTTGAAAGGAAAAGTAGTCATCGCCAAATACGAGATCAGGCCACTGCTCGAGGTAGAGGCAGTCGATATTGTGGTGGCTCGGACTGGCGACGGTGGGGTAGGAGGTGGAACACCCCCTATGACGACAATTGTGACGGGAATATTAGGATTCCCAAAAGAAGAGACAGGATTTTCCTCCATTATCATCTGTTTTAAAGGTGTCGAAAGGTCCTTTAACAGAGGTTGGTCAGGTGTGATTTCTAGTGACCCGGTCACTTCAAAAGAACCTTGTTGGTCTATCTTTCACCTTAGCGGTGGCGGGGGTGGCTCCAGTGCAAACAATGGCAAGCCAAGAAACCTTCGTGACTGGCGGAGCTTGTGATCCTCCACTGTGTGAGAATATCAAAGACACACTAGGGATTTCTATTCATTCAAAAAACACACACACTAGAAAACTCCCTAAAAGATAAAACAAGCAAACACTAAACTAGTTGGAAGAATAGTTATAGCAACTAACACTAGAGAAGCTTACCGGTGCAAGTAAAAATCGAACACGGAAGCACCCTCCAGGTATACTCTGTAAAGTGTGTCCCGATGTCTATCCTAGGTACCACGGTATACCCCCGCAGTCACATGTGTATGTCCCTAAAAAAAAGAGGTAACTAGAATGCCAGCATGCGAACAATCACCAGGCGGGTACAGTCGATAGTCGGGTAGACCACAATGAGCAGGGTATTGAGCCTGAAACTTGTCAAGGGTATCAAAATCAAGTGGTCCAGAAGACAACTAAGGACCTCAAATGGATTTGAGACCCACGAAGATCTGTGGCAAATGCAAACGACGGAATCCAAAGACAAGCCCGCTAAATGTGTTCTCCAATACGATTCGTCCGACTTTGGAGGGGTGATCGAGGCAACCATTCCGCATGCGACCTCATGTTTAGCCCCTGTGTTAGAGGGGGGTCTCAGATAACTTTCACAATATTGGACTTTTAACACTCCCTAGCTCAAACTCCAATGTTTGATTTAATGGCCTTGAATAGTTTCCTCTCCAACCTAATTCAAGGCCCTAACCCTAAACTAGTTGGTTGACCCTACAAACATAAAAAGTCTAATTAATTTTAGATTTAGCGTTAATTTTTATGGCTTGTCTTAAGTCAAAGGTTATAAAAGTGAAACTAGTGATGTTTGAAAGACGAAAGAAAAATAAACAGAAAGATGGAAACAAAATAACTTCTTCTTGACTCAATTCTTAATCAACTTTTCAAACTAAAAATTTCTAAGATATTTGAACAACAAACTCAAAACAGGATTTCACTCGAATGCGAGCTACTTATCGTCTAAGTGAACCGTCAAGAACTTATGAAAGCAAAGACTTTTCCTGGATACTAATGCAAACCAACACTATTTAACCAAACAAAGAAATAAAAGATTTTTTTTTATTTGAATGATCACAAAGAAAAAAGGAAAAATATCAACAAGTAAAGCCCAAGAAAACCTCTGGCCTAAGTGAAAATCGCAAAGAGTCACTCTAAAAACAACACACAAGAAGATTAAAATATGACTCTCACACATGTCTAAAAACCCTATAAAAGGAAAATTTTGAGGAAAACTTCTTAATGACAAAGAAATCTATTATTGTGCTCAAACCTAAGTTATTGATTGCTATGACAGAGACCAGAAAACTTGATAGGTATAACTCTTGACAAAGGAAAGGATGACTTCCCCTCCTTAAGCAAAAAAATTTCTCAACAGGCACGCTACTGACAATTCGACAGCTAGTGTGTGCATGCAAGTTGTGTAAATTTAGAGTGCGTGTACACACGTCCAGACCTTATGAAGGCCATGTGTACCTATGAAAATCTTCAAAAAATGAAAATAAAAGAAATCAAGCACTGGCAGAGACTACTGGTATTGAGGACTAGACACTCTTGAAGACTCAGAAACTCTCTTAGACAGAAAAGAGAAATTAATTCAAAGAAAGTTTCATAGCACAAACCAATCCGAGGTGAAACCTAAGCTATAAACTACAAACAACAAAGAATAGAATGAGTTCTAGAAAACCCCTGAGAAGAATTACTTCTGACAGGGGAGAGGATGACTGCCTCTCTAAAAGAAATTTTCTGAAATCATACACATGACTGAAACTTCCTCAGCTAGTGTGTACACGTAGGCTGTGTGAAGGTAGGGCATGGGTACATGCGTACAGACCTTATACAGTCTATATGTACCTCTGTGGGTCTTGAAAAAAAAAAAATACAGTTAAGCAAAGAAATAGAGATAACTAGTATGGAAGACCAGAATCTATGTTAGCTCAGACTTTTGCAAAAACTTAAAAATCAAGGAATGAAACCAGTTTTTAAAAATACCCAAGAAAAAATATTCCCAGAAACCCTAGAGATCCCCAGTATGGTCTCCAATGCTGTTGTGGGTGGGAATCCCTCCTATGGACTTAGCATTTAAGGGCTCTAATCATGCATGTAGAAAATGACCATTTCAAAGGCCTCAACTCTTTCATATTCTCCCAACACAAAACCCCACATTCATGCAATACAAAGGTGTAAATGAGATTCGATAACTCTACCTTAAGTCCTTCGTTTGAGGTCGATCCCTTTGCTTTCACTCACTCTTTGATTTCAAGCCTCCTCCCAAAGATGACCTGCATTCACACATGAACAAACAAAAAGATACGATCATGCATTTCATTTACTAATTGTTGGGTTGGTTGTGACAATATCATAAAATAAGCATTAAACTTGAACACATGATATGGCGGGACAGGAAAAGTATTCCTTTTTGTATTAATCTTCACAATAGTAAACTTACAATATGTGGTCGAGACTGCTCCTTGAAACTGGTCTTGGGCTCCTCTTCAACTGTCCTCCAACTGCTTTTCTCTATACTTCTCTTTGCACAAACATGGCTAAAGGTTGGGACAAGGGGAATGCTTAATTGGGTACGGTCATTAAGAATAAATTGAGGCGTATGGTCATTAGAGGGTGTCTGATTAGATGGAGAGGGCTTCTAGTAGATGATGCTACTTGGGAGAGCAAGAAGGTGTTAAAACACCCTAGATTGGAATTGCTTGAGGAAAAGAAATCTCAATAAGGGAGGACTATAATGTCCCTTTTTGAATAGGAGCTCCAGAGAGGAGGCTTAGTAGTCTAAATAACCTCGTTATACTATATCAAGGGCCATACAGGGGTAAACAGGGTTACTATAGGTCACTTCAGCCGAGGGTGTTATAATTTGAAAGTGACATTGAGCTAAAAATGACTAAAAGCATTTTTAATCCAAAGTGAGCTAAAAATAGAGTATATGAGCTAAAAATAGGTCAACAATGAATTAGGGTTTCAAGAAGCTATAAGAAAAGGTAAAGTGACTTGATTGATCATTATGAAGAATTTGACTTGACAGTTGAGGAGGGAGACTCATATCAGGAGAGAGATTTATGGATTCCAGGGGGAAGACACCCAAAGGCTAATTTTGGCGTTGAGAGACACACCCTAGTCACTGGGAAGATTATTGAGATATTCCATCGTAATCCAACAAAAATTATCCAGTTTGCACTAGTGAGGGCACATTTGTCCTGGTAGAGGGCATAACTATTGAGCATCAGATTGATTCAACTTGTCCCAGTCAGGGAAAATCTAGTGATTCCCCTCTGACCCAGTTGAGAGGAGGGCATGATGCTTCTATTTCCTGGTTTCTCTTTAGATTCGGACAAAGAAATCATATTGGGCGCATTTCTTAGCCATTGAGAGTGCAACAGTTGGGGAGGACGCATTTGGGATTCCCGATAGTTCATCAGGTGAGATACAGGGAAATTATTCTGACCCATTTCAGAGGAGCCTAGGGTGATCAACTTGAGACCCTTATCAACCGATTCTAATGGAGGAATCACTAGGGCATAGTTTCCAACAACATTTGGGGCACATTTTCCAAGGGGATCCATCTGGGGTCCACACACATCAGTAAAGGGCCGATTTTCAGGATGTCAGTCACTAGGAATTTGTGAGAGGGAAAGGCACATTGTTTGGAACAATTTCTAGTCACATTCAATATGTGTAGCCACCATGGCACATAATCCAGTTCCACAACAATTGTCGTAGTGCACAACAGATCATCCAACTCACATCCTATCCAACAACAGTCTTCTATCATCCAGGTATCATCTTTCTAGTTTACTTCTTTATTGTATTATGGCTAAGATCCACTTAGATCTGATCTAGCCAAGTGATTCTCTATTTTTATCCACATACGACATCGTAACCAGAAAAAAACTCATAATATATGATTTATAGTCTTTTTTGTCATTCTCTATCTGTATGCTTATTCATATGCTATAAACAACTTATTTATATACACACATGCGAAAAACACAAAGCATGTTAGAACCCGCAACTTGAATGCATCCGAAAACCCCTAGTGTATCAGATCATACAGTAGACACAATAGATTAACAATTCTTCTTAGACTAGCTAGATCTGGAATATTACAATCTACCACTGCCTGAGATCCAATTGTATACCTGACTTAGAGAGCGCATCTCTGTATACATGACACATAGAATAAGAGTCAAATGAGGAAAAAATGGAATCTGCATAATCAACTATTGGGTGGATTTTGATATTATGGCATTTATGTATTCTTTTGATCCAGTTTATAACGATCATAGAATCTCCAAAAATCTGTAGGGAGGAGATTTATTTTTCTACAATGAAAGCTTATAATAATTTCAGAGCCATCAATTTAGTATAGTTGTTTGTTCCAAGTCCCAATCGCATTTTGAAGTTGAAAAGATGTGTGTTGAAGAGATGGATAACAACCCCATCTCCACTGAGTTTAGTTTAAAATGTCCCATAAAAAAAAACCATGACTTTAAGGTATCCACAGTTTCTTATGTAATAACATTGTCACTATATATTTTAACAACAATAAAGATAAAAAAAACAAGTTAAAGTTTTTGCATACTATATATTTTGATAACAATAAAGATAAGAAAAATAATTTAAAGTTTTTCATAACCACTTTATATATAAACAATCCACAGATATATGAATGGACGTCCACTTTTTTTTTCAAATAAGAAAAAACTTATATTAAGGTAATATAATATTTCTACTACAATATTATAAAAAGGATCAAATATGGCAAACTCCACTATTACTATAGTCTATACATTATGATCAACATTTAATATTTCATCATCTTTGCTAGATACACTAAGTATTAGCCAGTGTAACAACTATTTAAAAAAAACTTAACCAATTTAAAAGATAAAAAAAAATCTAAGTCTTTTCTTTGACAACAAATTATTAGCTTAATTAATTTATAATCCTTCAAAGTCTTATGCTTCTCCTTCAGGACCCACTTCATAGAAAATGCCCTCTTTTTCAAGTTCAAGTGTTACTTTTGATAACAGATGTGCTTCCTGATTATATGCTCTATAAATGTGTTCATCTTTTAGTTTACTAAAATTTTTGCTCAACACTCTGATTCTTCTCATCCATGGTAGAAGTGAGATCACTTGTAATTCATTCACATTACTAAATTATTCAATAATGAATTTTGAATCACCAACCAAGTGTAAAATTGAAATCTTTTTATAGCAGGCAAAGTAAAGTAAGCTCCACAAAGCTAACAATTCACCCCTTGTATTTGTACCACTTCCACATCTCATTTTAAGCCTGAAAATTCCAAACACTGGACACTTGATCACTGCTCCAACCCCACATGTTTATCCCCTATTTTGAGAAGCACCATCAAAGAACCCCACAACAAGGTTCCAATTTATAAGGGAGGCCTATCTATCCTGCTAACCTTTGGAGATTTAGAAGTTTTAGATTCTCCCAAATGTTGTAGAATGTTGTTACAAACAAAGACCCTATTAAGTGGTCGATCTTCAAAAATAGCCAAATTTCTATGTTTCCACACTTCCCAACAAATAAGCATAGGTAGTTATGTCCAATTCTCCCTATTCTTTATCCAATTTACATAGCAATATTTCACCTTCTCTCCTTCCCAATCACTCACAAATTTTAAATCATTTTTTAAAGAAATCCAAATTCTTTTTGTGAAAATACTGTCAACAAAAAGATGTTTTATATTTTCCTCGTGATACCCACACAATACACATTTGCTTGGCCCCGTGAAACCTCTTTTACAGAGATTCTCCCAAGTGAGTATTCTTTGTTCAAGCAATAGCCACATAAAAAGTTTAATTTTTAAGGGTGCTTTCCACTTCCATAAATCGCTATACCAGAAAACAAAATCATCTTCTGTTGTGTCCACCCACTGGACTTCATATGCTTGTTTGGCTGAAACCTGCCCTCCTTTAGTATCCCAGGACCACAAAAGAAATTATTCTTCATTATTCAATTCAAAACCTGAACCCACTATACCTTTGAAATAATTACTCCACTCCTCATTAAGTTTCCCTTCTAAGCCTAGATCCTCAGACTTTTTCCATCTAGAGTACCTTGAGTTCTCCAAAGCCTGATTTTCAACTTTAGCTAAATATACAATTCCTTGAACCTTTAGTGCTAACGTAAGGTTCCTTGACAACTTAACGTATTTATGAGACCCTACCAAAGGATCAACACCAAATCTGATCTCTCTCCCATTCCCAAGGAACCAAACCAACCAGTCAGTTATTATGGATAAAGAGGAGGTTAGAGCTCTCCAAATATTGGAAATAGCCGATCTGCTCACACTTCCACCCCTGAGCCACTCTACCATAGATTTTGTCTTAAGATACTTTTTACGAATCACCTCATGCCATAGACCAGGTACCATTAAACACCTCCATAAGATTTTTGTAGCTAAATCTTTCCCAAAAGTAAAGATATTTTTCAAACCCCAACCACCCAACTTTTTAGGTTTAGAAATTTTATTCCAACTTATCAAGTGTATCCCTTCTTTTGTCTTTTTCCCCATCCACAAGAAGCTAAACATATTTCTCCTAATGATATTTAAAATACTTTTGGGAATTTTAGAAAACAAAAACCAATAAACTGGTATACTTTCAATAACAACTTTTACCAAAGTTGCCCTTCCTCCTAAAATTAACCATCTATGACTCCAATTAGCAATCCTTTTTAAAAAAAAAATCACCAACCAATTCCAATCAGAATTAATATAACAATTCAATTTCAAGAAACAACCAAGATACTTGAATCCATCCTCCATTGGTTTTACTTCAAAAGGCATAATCTCTTTCAATAATGCTATGTACTCGTCCTCCCACCCAACTTCTAGAAACACAGATTGTTTAGGACTAAAGGCCATTCCTGTAGCTTTATAGAAAAGAGTCAAAATCTCCTTATAGACTTCCCACTCAAATATTTACCATTACCAAACAAGATCACATCATCAATAAACATCATGTGAGTAATCCAGATCCCTCTAGCCACTGAAATACCTGTTGATTTCTTCTCCCTTACTTTCACCTTAATGGATTTGCTTAACCCTTCAACAACTAGGAGAAACACAAGTGGGGATAAAGGGCACCCTTTCCTTAATCCCCTTGAACTCATAAAGAAAGTAGGTCTTCCATTTACCAAAACATCATAATTTTTTGAGGTCACACACCCCATGATCCAATCAGTTGCTTCAATACTCAAACCCACCTGTAACAACACAAGCCTTAAAAATCCCCAGTCCACTCTGTCATAATCCTTTATCAAGTCTAGTTTAAGCACCAGGGATTTACTATTTTTCACCTTAATGTTGTGTAAAACTTCTTGCACAACACCAACAACATTAGTAATTTTTCTTCCATCAAGAAATCCAAATTGTTCCTTTGAGATCCCAAGGGACAATGTAGATTTAATTCTGTTGGCTATAATTTTTGTGATAATTTTATAATCCAAATGATCCAGGATTATTGCACTTTGGAATAAGAGCAAGAAAAGTAGCATTCAGTGCTGTAGACACTCTTCCTTGTTTTTTTGACTCTTCCACCATCCCCAATAAGTCATCCCCCAATAGATCAAAAAAATAAAAAATGAATTTCACTGTCCAGCCATCCGAGCCTAGGATTTTTGAGGCTTTAAAATCTTTCAAAGTAGACACAATTTCAAACATTATAATATTATCTTCCTCAGAGAACATCCTTGGGTAGGATTTAAGAACATCTAATTGATGACTAATGGCTATCTTTGGTTGAGCCTTATACATATTCTGTAAATACTCAACAACTTCTAATTGTATCCCTTTATTACTGGAGATCACCTGACTCCCCTCAGATATCCCCAAAATAGTGTTGATCTGTTTCCTAGAGCTAGCAAACGCATGGAAAAACTTTGTATTTCTATCCCCTATTGTGAACTAGTTTATTCTTCTTTTTTGACTCCATGTTTCCTCTTCCTGTCTCAATAAAACCAATTTCCTTTGTTCCTTTGCTGCAATTAACAATTTATCCTCTTCCTTATCAATACCTCTAGGATATCTAGAGTACAACAGGTCCAAATCACCTTCGAGATTTACTAATTCTTCCCTTCCTTCCCTCTTCTTAACTTTCTCCCAGTTAGACACCATGTCCTTCAAACACTTCAGTTTTTTAACCAAAGTATCCATCGGATTTAAAAGCTCCAAACCTACCAAATCGATCCAATTTTCTCTGACAAACATGACAAATTATGGATCTTCCAACCAAACATAATTGAATTTAAAAGGGAACCTAACTTTATATTTATTTTTCAGTTCTAAATGAAGGACCACCGGAAAATGATCATATATTTTTAAATTGCATACTAGTGATCTATACCTCATTTGTGCAAGCAAGAGATCTTCATAAAGAAGAAATCGGTCCAGTCATTTTTCTATATAGTCCTGACCTCCTCTGCCATTCTTCCAAGTAGGAAGAACTTAGATAGGATCAACATCCACCAGCACTTCTTCTTCTATCAATTGACTAAAAAATGGTTGCAATGGATCTACTCTGGCATGTGCTCCCCACACTTCTGTATAGGAGGTAGTGAAATTTAAATCACCTACCAATATCAAGTTTTGTTCTTTAACAATACCATCTCTCTTTAAAATTTCCCATAAAGCCTCTCTATTCGAGTACAGACCATAGCAATTAATCACCTTCAATATTCTATCCAAGTATTTTACTGTCCCTTCCAGCAAGATTCCTGCAGGAGTCAGGAATGTTGAGAAGTCAACTTTCCTTGGATTCCAAGAAGTTAAAAGCCCCCCAGAAAGGCCTAGGGAGTCCACCCCACAGAAGAAACAGTGAGGAAGTAGTTTAACAAACAAAACTCTGGCTTTAGTAGCACATACCATAGTTTCTTGTATGAGTAATACATCAAGCTTGAATAATTCTTAAAATCATTTTAGGGATAAGTAATTTGAGTTTCCCCCTACCCCTCTAATATTCAAAGAAGCCACAATCATTTCTTAACCGTTGCTAGGGATTTTTGAGCTCTAAGTGCCCTTGGTCCATCAACCAAAATGGAGCAAGAATTACCTCCAATCACCTCCTCTCTCCTTAAATTTCTCGCACTTCTTGTCTGGAGAAGAGAAAATTCCTTCTCTAAACCCCCTAGCACAACTCCTTTCACCAATGAACTCTCTCCCCACGTAAGGACATAAATCATAGGCTTTGAAAGCCCCCTCAATGGAATTCTTCTCACACCTCCGAGTCTCGGGCTCCCCCCCCATGAAAATATTGGTAAGGGAACCTTATTCAAAATATCTTGATAGGAGGGGATCAATCTAACTATTGAATTATCAATCTCAGTAAAGGGGATCTGATCAACCCCCACATAAGGTCTAGGATCTCCCACAATTGCCTCTTGAGATCCAACACACACTTCTTCAAGAGAAACCTATGACTGTGCCAAC
Organism: Picea glauca; assembly: GCA_000966675.3. NCBI lineage: Eukaryota > Viridiplantae > Streptophyta > Pinopsida > Pinales > Pinaceae > Picea > Picea glauca. The sequence continues at coordinate 55,584 of JZKD02S0136308.1, forward strand.
ACAAAATCCTTAGATCTTATATCAAAAGGAAGCTCAGTTATCTATCCTATTACGAAGCTCCTATATAATTCTACAAACATACCAGTACTTCTTCCCTTTATCCCCAACCCTTCTCTAATAACATGTGATCTAATTCTACCATCCACTAAATCTCCCAAAGGTAAACACTTCTTGGCTTTCAACACATTCCCCCCTCTCATAGAAAGTACCTCCAATCTCTCCTCCAAACCTGCATAAATCCTACCATATATAGCAAAATCCATCCCCTTCCCCGATTCTATCAATTCCTTCCTCATTACAACACACAATACCTCTCCCCCACCCTCTAGAAAGTTTTCCCTGTCCTCCCGACACCTCCCTAATCCCTCCACTGCTACAGTGAGATCAGGCGCATGGCCTACCTTACTCTTAAAATTACAACCTTCTAGAGGAATAGGTATGAAAAAGGTTAAAATCGAACCCCTCCCCTCACAGGATCCACCACTAATCAAAGTAAAAGCCTCCCCAATAACCTTCACATCTTCACCAATACAAGAAGATTTAAAATGAAATAAATTTGAGCAGTCGGATTTCAACTTACCAGGTTCCAAATCACTTTCCTCAGCCACAACAGTCAGGTTGACGCTCCAATCCTCACTAGACTGAATCAAATCCACACTCTCAGATTCAACACACTCAACAAAACCACCATGCAGAGCTCTTTTATCATCCCCCTTGCATTGATACTTCAAATGATCCTTTTCCTTACAAACGAGGCATCTAAATGGAACACCCATGAAGTCAAGCCTTTGAAGGATTACATATCCCCCCCAACTAATTTCAATCTCTGCTAACAAACCATCAGCTAAATCAAACTCCACTAAAACTTTTCCCATCCTCCTATCATAACCCACCAAATGCATAGGATCAACATAGAGGAATCTCCCTAGTACATTCCCTATCTCCTTCGGCACCTCCATATTCCATAAATAAAGTGGGAGACTAGGCATAGGCACCCACAGGTGTCTGAGCCTTACAACCTCTCTTTCAGGATTGAAATCACAGTGCCAATGGGATATCATAAGACTACCATTGTTTACCACCCAAAACTGCTTCTGGATCTTTGATGTGTCATCCGACAAATTAAAAAGAAAACAAAACCACCCTTTACACAAAATGAACACAAATGGTATATATTTGAGTCTAGGTTTCCAGAGTTCCTCTACCCAATTATGGATTTCCTTAGCCCCCAACCCCCAATAGCTAAACTTTCCCACCAGCCGTTGTTGCACAAGAATACCTACTTCGTCCATCCCAACATCCCTCCCAAGCAAAAGTTTAACCTTCTCTTTTTTCACTTTCCAAACTCGACCTAAGAGCCACCTCCTTCCTTACACTGTGACATGCACCAGACACCTTCACCTCCTTCCTTCCAATCTCAGGACCCCCTCATGACAACTTCCCTGGCCTTTCCTCCCACTTTCCCTCCACTAAAATAGTACCCCCTGAGAGTCTAGCAGAAGATCTATCGTTCATGCCTGAAGCAGTGCTTGTCGTTGCCCCCCAAACCCTATCTTCCTCAATGCATCTGCTCTCACCCGACTCTATAGCATCCTCGCTAGCCTTCAGCTTCAGATGTAGGCAGGACAAAGGATATCTTGTAAATATGGGAAGGTTTCCCCCCTTTCCCAAAGCTCGAGGAAAATAACTGAGTGTGGAAGCTCAATTACCCAGAACCAAGTGTCTCTTTGGATCAACGCCACATGCCTCCTTTGCCTCAAGCATGACCTTGTTCACATCAGCCTAACCTTGCAGTAGTCTATTCCTCCTTAACTCACCCCAATACTCATCATATGGCTTTAAAATGCAAGCCTGACTCTACCACAAATTGTCGTCCAAGCCCTCTACTAGTGCCTCCACTTCACTCTCCATCACTGTAGCTTCCTGCCAAGTCATCCACTAAAAACAAAAAACCCTAACCTAGAACCTATCTGTACCAACTTGATCCTCTCAAGGCCCCTTATGACAAGACCCTCATCTCCTAAGCACTAATTACCTCCACTTCCCCATATTCCAGAGTACAGACTCCCACCAAACTCTCTGAACCTCTCCAGGATCGAAACCTCTAATCAGATCCTCCATCAAACCCTTGTGATAATATTCGATCAAATTCCTAACCAAATGATTCTATTTTCATTAGACTTCCACTTTATATATAAACAATGGACATATATAAATGGACATCTTAATAGATATTTATATATTTTAATAACAATAAAGATACAAAATAAGTTAAAGTTTTTTCATAACCACTTTATATATAAACAATAAAAAATCCACATATATGAATGGGCATACACTTTATATATAAACAATCCACATATATGAATGGACGTCTTAAGAACCATAGCGATTTATAAGAAATCACTTTATAGATATCAAAATGTCTTTTTAATAAAAAAAAATTTATATTATAAATATATACAAACATTTTACATATATGAAATAATGTTTTTAACATCATAGATTTATAATAAAATAAAAAATTCAATATAAGATGATGGAATTATGAAAAAAATAAAAATAAAAGTTCAATATAAGATTTTGGAATTATGATTTTAGAAAGCTTAATCATGAATAATTATTTTTAATATAATTTAAATACCAAATCTAGAGAAATACTAAATCTTTTTAAGGAGTTTTTGTTTTAAAATTTTAAAATTGTATTTTTTTAAAATTTTTAACTATGTGAATATTGTATTTACATTTATTCTTTATATGTTATTTAGAATTATGGTTTAGAGAGTTTAATTATGATTAATTATTTTTAATATAATTAAAATGCCAAATCTAGGGATATACTAAATCTCTAGAATGAGCTTTTGTTTATACTAAATCTCTAGAAGGAGCTTTTGTTTTAAATTTTTTAAAACTTTGAATATTGTATTTATATTTTTTTTTGAATTTTTTAAATTTTTGAATATTGTTTTTATATTTATTCTTAATATGTTTAATATTTTTAGTTTTTTAGAATTATAATAAAAATTTCTTAATATGTTTAATATTTTTAGTTTTTTTAGAATTATAATAAAAAGTTTATGTTGAAAATTATTAATTTGCAATAACTTATTAAATTAA
>JZKD02S0136308.1:58710-87283 GCA_000966675.3 Picea glauca
AAGAAAAAATCATTTACACTTGGCTTATAATAGATGTAATCACACCAGAGGAAATTAATGTACATAGTAGAAGTTCCAATCAAGAAGAAGATGGTGATGGACCCCTCCAAGAATGGGAAGAGGCCTTATAAATTGTGATTGGGATTGCACGTCTATAGGTAGGAAGAACTTTGGGATACCTAATTGAATACAATGAGATAATATGGAGGAACCCCCTCTTTGAACTACCCCCTTGCACATTTGTTATCGAGAAGAAATAAATAAAGAAAGTGTGTAGATAGGAGTAGAAGAAGAAAGCATAGAAGAAAGGGAAGGATAAGATACAAGTGAAGAATAAGTCGAAATTATAAATAATTTGCAAGGAAGAGCATTTAATATTAGTATCAGTATCACCAACAACTAGTAGTCAGTCGAGAGGAAATGATACTGGATTGAGTATGGAAAACCAAGACACAACTTTGAGGCTTCCCATGTTTCATGGGATGGGAAGAGATGATGCAGAATAATAGTGTGAAGAGAGTAACATATGAGACATCTATAATAGTGTAGTTGGAGGCCACCTTCATAGACAAAGATATGACATGGTACATGAAGTACACAGATATTGGGCCAGAGGGAAATTATGAGTGGTCTTACATGGCTACAGGTAGGAATATCTTTTGGATCCCTCACTAAAGACAATGAGAGAATATGGATTAACCCCCTCGTTGAACCACCCCCCTTGTGCATTTGTTATCAAGAAGAAATAAACAAAGAAAGTGTAGAGATAGGAGTAGAAGAAGAAAGCATAGAAGAAATGGAAGGAGAAGATACACTTGAAGAATAAGTCGAAGCCAGTAATACTTCACAAGGAAGAGCATCAATATCAATATGACCAACAACTAGTGGTCAGTCAGGAGGACATGATACTAGATCGAGTATGGCAAACCAAGACCCAAGACACAACATTGAGGCTTCCTGTGTTTCATGGGACGAGAAGAGACAATGCAAAATACCATTAGTTTACATTTGAAGCTATATGGTTTGTGAAAAGAGTCATATATGAGGCATCTATGATAGTGAAACTAGAGACCACCTTCAGAGACAAACATATGACATGGTACATGAAGTACAATGCTACTGGGATAGCGGGAAATTATGAGTGGGATTGCACAACTACAAGTAAGAATCTCATTGGGATCGCTCATTGAAGAAAATGAGAGAAGATGGAGGAAACACCATTTTGAACCACCCCATTGTGCATTTGTTATCAAGAAGAAAGAAACAATGAAAGTGAGAATATAGGAGTAGAAGAAGAAAGTGTACAAGAAAGGGAAGGAGAAGATACAAGTGAAGAAGAAGTCAAAGTAAGAAATAATTCACAAGGAAGGGTATCGATATTAGTATCAACATCATGAACAACTAGTGGTCAGTCAAGAGGAAACAATACTTGATCGAGTATGGAAAACCAAGACATAACTCTGAGGATTATTGTGTTTCGGGGGACGGGAAGGTATGATGCAGAATATTTTTTTTTGCATGTGAAGCAATGTGGTATATGGAGAGAATAAAAGAAGAAGAATCTATGATATTGCAACTGCATACCACATTCATAGACAAATATTTGACTGCATGGTACATGAAGTACAAGGCTATGGGGATAGTGGGACAAGCAAAGTCCATGAAAAACATCAAGAGAGATCTACTTAGGGAGTTTCAAAAGGCTAAGATAGAATCAGAGTGTATGACTAAGATCAAGAGATCAAGCAACAAGATGGAGAAACCATATGGGAATATGACCATGGGTTTAAAATATTGTTGGATAGATTGACATTTCAGATCCAAGATGTCTAACATAGAGAGTGTTTTAGTGCAAGACTCCTACCCCACATTCACATCTCGCTCACCCAACATAAGGTGACGACTCAGGTGGAGGTCGTGGAGATTACAATGCACCTAGAATATACACTAGGAGGTGGTGATACATCAACATGGTTGGTGCAAGAACAATCTCAAATAAAAAATCTCACCATGCAATTACAAGACATGGATAAGGCTAAGGTGGTGTGTGAGCATGTGTGGTGCACTATGTGTCGCACAAAAGTTCACCATAGGAATGCGTGTTGATGCAGGAGCATCCCTCATGACAAAAGATCCGATGTGGAAGAAGAAGACAGCTGGAAGACATCCAGCGCAATTTTTGAAATTTTTCCCTTGAAGCTGATGTGCCAAACATAAATGAGATCATTTAATGAAGGCGTCCTGATAAAATGTAATCATACCTTGAGCGCCCCGCTCTCGTCTGAGATAGACAGAGGCATTTATAAGTAGTAAATGTAGGTAGGTAGAATTGAATAATAGATTAGACGGTTCTAGAAAAAAAGAGGGAGAACAGATATAGACACCCTCATTGTATATTGTAACATAGTTTAGGAAGAGTTAGAAGAATTCAGAGCATAGGAGAGAAGCAGAGAACTATAGAAGAACATCCATGTATAGATCTTGAATTAATAGAAGAATTTAATTCAGACTCATGGCTATTGTGTTATTCTCTCTGTGTGTGTAATGCTCTGCTTATAAGTATTTACTTCCTGTCATGCAATTGTTGTTATGTTGTGTGTACGATCTCATGTGTTGAGATTGAAATCTGAAGGGTGAGTGAATGAGTTTCAATTGTTTCTCTAGTTGAACCAGAGGATTCCTGCAAGGAGTGCAGTTGAATTGTCTGCAAGGGGTGTGTCGACAGAAGGGTTCAATTAGAGATAGATTTTGTTCTCATTTCCTCCAAGGTGCAGATAGGCACAGTGCCGTGTAAGGAGTGCGCAGGCCAAGGGAAAGCCTCAGGGTTGCGAACCTGAGCAAAGAACTAAAAGACTGCTACTGCAGGTGTGCGCAAAGTCAAGGGAGGTGTAATACTTGACGTGTTTATAGAGTTTCCACAAGGAGTGTGAGCAAAGGGCTTCAAAATCTAAAGGAGTGAGAAGTTGGGAAAGCTCAGGAGGAGTAGAGTCTTCAAAGATTTGTTGAAGGACTGCACTGGAAGTTTCGCATCAAGGAAATCCCAAGGAGAGGGGAGCGACAGTCGAGAACTTGTGGAGGAGCTCGTGAAAATCCCGTCAGCCATCAGATCCATCAGAAGTAGTGAAGAAGCTACAACCACACGAAGAGTTTAAGCTCGGGATACCATGAGTCGTTGGATTATCATCCGGTTACCCGTCAATCGTCTGATTTGACAGAAGCTACACAAGGTTTAAGTCCATGTAGGCATCAGGGTTTCAGAAGTTAAGGAGTTGGAGACCTTTCGAGTCTCAAAATACCGATGGAATCCTAGCCGTTGATCTTGACGGAACACGTGTCAGTATTCTGGTAAGGCATCGAGATATTGGAGGCATCGGGGTTTTGAAGGTCGAGAGAACTGAGATCTTTTGAGTCTCGAAACTCTGAGAGAATCCTAGCCGTTGATCTCGGCAGGACACGTGTCATACATAAGGAGAGGATTCGGGGTTCAACCCATCACGGATCCCAGGAGTGAAGAAATTGTTGCATTAGGAATCGCGATCTCGCGATGTCCAAAATGCCGACGGGGAGACAGTGTCGTGGAAGGGTCTAGTCACACGTGCATCGGAGATCGGCATATCGGGATCCCTAGTGGCTTGAAAATCACTGCAGGAGGAGTCGTGAAACTACGAAACGCAACAACCACACAGTCATAGTGTTTGAGTGGAGAACAAGTGTCACTCATATCAGGGTTCGGGACATAGAAGGTTCTGAGAACAAGTGCAATGGAAATCGTGAAATCGCAATACGCGATTTCCTGATCGAGACAGGATTGTGGGCCATAGGTACCGCACTAAGGGACAGGTGTGAAAGGTCAAAACCTCGAAGAGGTTAATGCCAAGGTGCATTGGGAATCATAGGATCGGAGATCCTAAGGATGCAGAGTCTATACACTCCACTCCCGTGAAGTCCGAAGCCCCGATACAACGGGTATTGTGGACACATGGACCGGGAGGCCTAGCAGAGGGTGCCTTCGTAGATCGGGAATCGGAGAATCGAGGAGGCAGGTTCTTGGAACACCATAGGTGCCGATTTCTAGATGGTAGAGAGTCCCAATAGGAGCGGGAGCATTAGCCTTGAACCACATCGGGTTTCAGGGAATTGAAAGACCTGGATCCGTGTCTGTAGGATTCGCGATCCCGCGAAGTCCGATTTCCCAATTCGGATAGGGAGATCATAAGGAGAATTTATGTGGGTGTTAAAATCTTGATAAGGGATTGAAGAACTTCAAGTTCTTCGGGCCGAGGAAGGAGAGAGATCCTGTGAGCGGACGTGCCCTGGTTGGTGCGCCTGCATCAAGTGGTATCAGAGCTTAGAAAAGCTTCTTTGCTTTCTGTAGCAGAGGACAAGAAGAATTCACCATGCCACCAAGGAGAAGGGGTAGAAAATCACCCGATCCAGAGGAGGAAAGGGAATTTTCCAGAGAAAGAGGTAGGCAAGTGCAGATTCCAGATGTGGAGAGAGGAATGCGAAATCTTCGTGCCAGAATGGAGGGCATGGAGATAAGAGAAAGACGAAAAGATGATGCAGGAGATATCAGTGAATCTGAGGATGAAGGTGATGTTGGACATGAAGAAGAATAAATCCTAGTGGAAGATGCAGCGAGTGAACGCTTACTTAAAGCTGTTGCAAGAATGAGTACAACGGTAAAAATGGACATTCCAGTTTATGAGGGAAATCTGGATGGGGAAGAGCTGCTAGATTGGAATAGAGCTCTAGAAACTTACTTTGACTATGAAGATATTGAAGAAGATAAGAAGGTCAAGCATGCCATCACAAGATTAAAAGGACATGCAGCCTTGTGGTGGGATGAACTGCAAGCTGACAGGCGTTGCCAAGGCAAACAAAAAATTAAGAGCTGAGACAGGATGATTGCCAAGATGAAGGCAAAATTTATTCCCAAGGATTATCAAATTTCTCTGTTCAGGAGGATGCAGAATCTGAGACAGAAGCATATGACGGTAAAGGAGTATACCAAGGAATTTTACAGGCTAAACATCAGAGCAGGTCATTGGGAGAACAATGATGAGAAAGTCGCCAGATATCTGAATGGCCTGAGATATGAAATTCAGGATGAAATAAGCATGGAAACCATCCAAACAGTGGAGGATGCTTACCAAATGGATTTGAAAGCTGAGGAGAAGCTTAGCCATAAGAAAAGTTAGAGAGGCTGAGGTAGGAGCCAACCCAGAGGCAAAGCAGTTGCCCAAGATAAATACTAGAAGCCCAAGGAGGAATGGAAGAAACCTCAGGGAAAAGTTGAAAGAGGTGGAACCTCACAAAGAGGACCATATGTTGAGCAGCGAGGATAGCAAATTGAACAGAGGGGAGGATATGCTGATAGTGATAGGTTTCTTCATACCCGAGTAGAGGAAGAGGAAGAGGTGGAGTAGTCACATGCTTCAGATGTGGGAAGAATGGCCACAGGTCGTTCGAGTGTCCAGAGAAAAAGAAAGAAATTGGAGAGACTCACATTGCTGAGGCATAGAGGCGAGATGCTGAGGCTGAATACGCTGAAGGCGAAAGATCGCTGGTGATGCGGAAATTCCTTTTGACGCCAGAGAAGGAGATGGAGAATACAGCACAGAGAAACAATCTTTTCATGACTGCTTGCAAGACTAAGGATAGAGTGTGCAAGGTCATTGTGGACAGTAGGAGCACAGATAATCTCGTTTCAATCGAGATGGTAGAAAAGCTGGAGCTAGAGACAACTGATCACCTGAATCCATACAAGGTTTCATGGCTACAGAAGGGACATCAGGTAAATGTCACTAAACAGTGTTTGGTTGAATTCAAAATAGGAGGATATAATGATAAAGTACTCTGTGATGTTATTCCTATGGATGTTTGTCATCTATTGTTGCGTAGACCATGGCAGTATGATATAAATGTGATTCATGATGGGAAGATGAACACATACACCCTGATGAAGAATGGGAGAACCCATAGGTTGCATCCAATTGAGGATAAAGAAGTGAAGCCGAAGATGAACCACACAGTACTTCTCAGGAGTGGGAAGGAACTTCTTACAGAAGTTAAGAAGAAGGAGGATCCACAATTCTTTGTGGTCAGGAAGCCGAGAATTGTTCTGACTAGCACAAGAGTGGACGATTTTCCAGAAGAAGTTCAGGGACTGCTGAAAGAGTTCGTTGATATTGTAGTGGACGAATTACCTCGTTCGTTGCCACCGATGAGGAGTGTGAGTCATCATATAGACCTCATACCAGGAGCTAGTTTTCCAAACAAAGCCGCATATAGATTGATGCCATAGGAGAATGAGGAGGTCAAAACACAGGTCCAGGAATTGTTGGACAAAGGATTGGTTAGGGAAAGTTTGAGTCCGTGTGCTATTCTGACATTACTCAGTCCGAAGAAAGACGGAGGCTGGAGGATGTGCACTGATTCAAGATCCATCAATAAGATAACTATTAGGTATAGATTCCCATTGCCAAGAATGGATGATTTGATGGACTGCTTAAGTGGAGAATTTGTTTTTTCTAAGATTGATTTGAAGAGTGGATATCATCATATTCGTATGAGAGAAGGTGATGAGTGCAAAACAACATTCAAAACAAATGAAGGTTTGTATGAATGGCTTGTTATGCCGTTTGTCTTGACGAATGCACCAAGTACCTTTATGAGGTTGATGAATGAAGTCTTGAAGGAGTTCATCGAGAAATTTGTCATCGTGTATCTGGATGACATATTAGTTTTCAGCAAGACAAAGGCTGAACATTTGAAGCATTTGGCTATTGTAATGAAGAGATTACAACAAGAGAAGCTATTGATAAATATGAAGAAGTCCTCATTTATGAAGACAGAACTCATTTATCTAGGTTTTTTTATATCGGTGAATGAATTGAGGATGGATCCGGATAAGGTAGAAGTAATCAAGAATTGGCCATCACTGAGAAATATTTTCGAGGTGAGAAGCTTTCATGGTTTGGCTAGTTTCTACCGAAAATTCATCAGAAATTTTAGTGGAATTAGCGCAGCAATGATGGACACAGTGAAGAAGCGACATAAATATTTTCATTGGACAACAGAGGCTGAAAGGAGCTTCAATCTGTTGAAGCAAAAGATCACGGAACAACCGGTTTTGGTGTTGCCGGATTTTCAGAAGACATTTCAGGTGAAATGTGATGCAAGTGGGTTTGCCATAGGAGCAGTCTTGAGTTAGGAGAACAGATCGATTGCATATTTCAGTGAGAAGCTGAATGAGGCAAAGGAAAAGTATTCCATGTATGATAAGGAATTTTATGCCATCATACAAGCATTGAAGAAATGGAGGCACTATTTGATCCCAAAGGAATTTGTTTTATATAGTGATAACCATGCATTACAGTTTGTGACTCAATAGGAAAAGTTGAATCAGAGGCTTGTTAAATGGGTTGAATACATGCAAAATTTCACTTTTGTGATAAAACATATTTCTGGTACTGCTAACAAAGTTGCTGATGCTTTGAGTAGGAGGTGTTTGCTGTTGCAGGAGTTCAAAGTCAGGACGTTAGGCTTTGAAGATCTCAAAGACATGTACGTCGATGATTCAGACTTTAAGGAGGCGTATCAAGCAGCTGAGAATCCAGTTCTCAGAGATCGAAGCCCTTGGATAGACTATATGATCCAAGATGGATTATTGTTCAAAGGAAATCAATTGTGCATTCCAAATTTCTCCACGAGGGAGAATCTGTTAAAGGAGAAACACACTGGAGGCTTGGCAAGGCATTTTGGTCACGAAAAGACATTTGCAAAGCTGAGAGAGTCATACTTTTGGCCAGGGATGTGAGTGCATGTCGATAGGTTTGTAGATAGATGTCGGATTTTCCAGCGTTCAAAGGGGAGAAAGCAGAATGCAGGTTTCTATCAGCCATTTCCCATACCAGAGAGGCCATGGGAGGCGATCAACATGGATTTTGTATTGGGTTTGTCGAGGACACAAAGAGGTGTAGATTCAATCTTTGTGGTAGTGGATAGGTTTTCCAAGATGGCACATTTTATCCCATGCCAAAATACTAGTGATGCGACTCACATCGCAAATCTATTCTTCAGAGAGGTCGTTCGACTTCATGGATTGCCGAAAATCATAGTTTCAGATAGAGACACAAAATTCATAGGGCATTTCTGGAGGAAATTATGGAAGAAGCTGGGGACTAATTTGATGTTTAGTTCTTCTTATCACCGGCAGACATATGGGCAAACAGAAGTGGTGAATAGAAGTCTGGGAGACTTGCTGAGAAGCTTGGTGACATAACACCATAGTAGTTGGGACAATATATTGTCACAGGCAGAGTTTGCTTACAACGAATAAGTGAACAGAAGCACAGGCCGAAGTCCATTTCAGATTGTATATGGAATTAAACCGAGAGGAGTTTCTGAATTAAGGGATTCAGGATAGACTACGACTAACAGCGCTAGTGCAGAAGAATTTGTTGAAGCGATGAAGGAACTTCACAGCCAGGTGAAGGAGCAGTTGCTGAAATCAAGCCAAGAATACAAGCGCAGAGCCGATCAGCATAAAAGACAACTTCAGTTTGAAGTTGGTGATCTAGTTCTGGCACATTTGAGGAAAGAAAGGTTCCCGAGAGGAACATACAATAAGTTAAAGATGAAGAAAATCGGACCATGCAAGGTCTTGAAGAAGATGGGAGAAAATTCTTATGAGATCGAGTTACCAGATGGAATCGGAATTTCTTCGACATTCAACATCGCGGATTTATACCCATACAGAACTGGGGAAACAGAGACTGAAAGTGATGAACAACCAGAGGTTTAGTGGCAGAAGTAGATGCCAGTTGCAAAGAAGCCACAGATGGAGCAGATACTGGATAAACGAGTGGGGTAAGAAAACCAGAAGGAAAGAATATTTTGAATATTTGGTCAAGTGGAAGGGACATCCAGTTGAAGATGCCAGCTGGGAAACTGAAGCAGAAATTCTGAAACATGGACATATAGTGCAGGAGCTCATGGACATGAGCCCATGCAAATTTTCAAGTGAGGGAGTATGATGCAGGAGCATCCCTCATGACAAAAGAGTTGACGTGGAAGCAGAAGACAGTTGGAAGACATCTAGTGCAAGTTTTGAAATTTGTCCCTTGAAGCTGATGCGCCAAACATAAATGAGATCATTTAATGAAGGCATCCTGATAAAATGTAATCAGACCTTGAGCACCCCGCTCTCGTCTGAGATAGACAGAGACATTTATAAGTAGTAAATGTAGGTAGGTAGAATTGAGTAATAGATTAGACGGTTCTAGAAAAAAAGAGGGAGAACGGATATAGACACCCTCATTGTATATTGTAACATAGTTCAGGAAGAGTTAGAAGAATCCAGAGCATAGGAGAGAAGCAAAGAACTGTAGAAGAACATCCATGTACAGATCTTGAATTAATAGAAGAATTTGATTCAGACTCATGGCTGTTGTGTTATTCTCTCTGTGTGTGTAATGCTCTGCTTATAAGTATTTACTTCCTTTCATGCAATTGCTGCTATGCTATGTGTATGATCTCATGTGTTGAGATTGAAATCTGAAGGGTGAGTGAATGAGTTTCAATTGTTTCTCTAGTTGAACCAGAGGATTCCTGCAAGGAGTGCAGTTGAATTGTCCGCAAGGGGTCCATCGACAGAAGGGTTCAATTAGAGATAGATTTTGTTCTCATTTCCTCCAAGGTGCAGGTAGGCACAGTGTCGTGCAAGAAGTGCGTAGGCCCAGGGAAAGCCTCAGGGTTACGAACCTGAGCAAAGAACTAAAAGACTGCTGCTGCAGGTGTGCACAGAGTCAAGGGAGGTTGAATACTTGACATGTTTATAGAGTTTCTGCAAGGAGTGTGAGCAAAGGGCTTCAAAATCTAAAGGAGTGAGAAGTTGGGAAAGCTCAGGAGGAGTAGAGTCTTCAAAGATTCGTTGAAGGACTGCATTGGAAGTTTCACATCAAGTAAATCCTGAGGAGAGGGGAGAGACGACCGAGAACTTGTGGATAAGCTCGTGAAAATCCCGTCAGCCGTCAGATCCATCAGAAGTAGTGAGGAAGCTACAGCCACACTAAGAGTTTAAGCTTGGGATACCGTGAGCCATTGGATTATCATCTGGTTACCCGTCAATCATCCAATTTGACAGAAGCTGCACAGGGTTTAAGTCCGTGTGGGCATCGGGGTTTTAGAATTTAAGGAGTTGGAGACCTTTCGAGTCTCGAAATACCGACGGAATCCTAGTCGTTGATTCCGATAGAACACGTGTCAGTATTCTGGTAAGGCATCGGGATATTGGAGGCATTGGGGTTTTGAAGGTCGAGAGAACTGAGATCTTTCGAGTCTCGAAACTCTTGGAGAATCCTAGCCGTTGATCTCGGTAGGACACGCGTCAGACATAAGGAGAGGAGTCAGGGTTCAACCCATCGTGAATCCCAGGAGTGAAGAAATTGTTGCATTAGGAATCGTGATCTCGCGATGTCCAAAATGCCGACGGGGAGACAGTGTCGTGGAAGGGTCTAGTCACACGTGCATCAGGGATCGGCATATCGATATCCCTAGTGACTTGAAAATCACTGCAGGAGGAGTCGTGAAACTCTGAAACGTGACAACCACACAGTCACAGTGTTTGAGTGGAGAACAGGTGTCACTCATATCGAGGTTCAGGACATAGAAGGTTCCGAGAACAAGTGCAACGAAAATCGCAAAATTGCGATACTCGATTTCCCGATCGAGACATGATTGTGGGCCATAGGTACCGCACGAAGGGATAGGTGTGAAAGGTCAAACCCTCGAATAGGTTAATGCCAAAGTGCATTGGGAATCGGAGGATCGGAGATCCTAAGGACGTAGAGTCTATACACTTCAATCCCGCGTAGTCCGAAGCCCCGATACAATGGGTATTGTGGTCACATGGACCGGGAGGCCTAGCAAAGGGTGCCTTCATAGATCGGGAATTGGAGAATCGAGGATGTAGGTTCTTGCAACATCGTAGGTGCCGATTTCCCGACAGCAGAGAGTCCCGATAGGAGCAGGAGCATTAGCCTTGAACCACATCGGGTTTCGGGGAATTGAAAGACCCGGATCCGTGTCTGTAGGATTTGCGATCCCGTGAAGTCCGATTTCCCGATTCGGATAGGGAGATCATAAGGAGAATTTCTGTGGGTGTTAAAATCCCGATAAGGGATTGAAGAACTTCAAGTTCTTCGGGCCAAGGAAGGAGAGAGATCTTATGAGCGGGCGTGCCCTGGTTGGCATGTTTGCATCACATGTCATACGATAGGGATATACATGGTGACAACTGCACTGAATCCATTTCCAACAAGACCTTGGACCGAGTTCTGTGATATTTACAGACAATGGGGACACATACCTCCCTGTTTCCCAACACTATGGGTGGGGATTTCGTAAGATTTATCACTACACTGTCTTCTTAATATTTAATATTTTATCTTTTATAAAGTGGTGACTACCTGTGCACTCACTTAAATAGGAAAAGAGGAGGATATCAAGAGAACATCTAGGAGTCAAAATAGGAAGAGTAGTAGCTGGGAGATATATAATAATTATTTTATATTTTTAAAAGAGAAAATAATTATGCGCTTATGCATGTGAGTGACACATGGGTGGGTGAATAATAGGTAATTAGTAATTAAAAAAGTTACATAATTTTTCATGAAATGGACAATTCAATTGAGCCATAAAGGCTATAAAAGAAGGCTTGAGTTGGAGAGCTCATACATGTTTTTCTCCCTAATACTCAATGGTTGTTACATAACTTAAAATTTTATATTGGTGAATTGTTTTTTATTTTGGTCTATTATAGAGTGTGCTTGAGGTGGGGATTTCCTAAGTTTGACAATTACATTGTCTTATTAATTTCTACTATTGTGCCTTTCATAAAGTGATGACTACATGTGCACTCACTCAAATATGAAAAGAGGAGGATATCAAGGAAACATCTACGAGTAAAAATAGGAAGAGTAGTAGTTGGGTGATGAATAATCATTATTTTACAGTTTTAAAAGAGAAATTAATTATTCACTTGTGCATGTGAGTGACACATGGGTGGGTGAATAATAGGTAATGACTAGTTAAATAAATTATATAATTTTGCATGAAATGAACAAGAGACTTGAGCCACAAAGCCTATCAAAGAAATACTAGATGGTTGTTGTAACATAAAATTTTCTATTGGTGAATTTTTGTTGATTTTGGTTTATTATAGACTGTGCTTGAGGTGGGGATTTTGTAAATTTGACAACTACATTGTATTTTTAATTTCTAGTATTGTACCTTTCATAAAGTGGTGAATACATGTACACACACTCAAATAGGAAAAGAAGAGGAGATCGAGGGAACATCTAGAAGTAAAAATAGGAAGAGTAGTAGTTGGGAGATGAATAATCATTATTTTATATTTTTAAAAGAGAAATTAATTTTGAACTTGTGCATGTGAGTGAAACATGGGTGGGTGAATAATAGGTAATTAGTAATTAAAAAAATCATATAATTTGGCATGAAATGGACAAGTCACTTGAGCCACAAAGCTTATAAAACAAGGCTTGAGCTAAAGACCTCACACAATTGTTTCTCTCTAATGGTGGATGGTTTTCATAATGTAAAATTTTTTATTGGTGAATTTTCGTTGATTTTGTTCTATTATAGAGTGTTCTTGAGGTGGGTATTTCATAAGTTTTATGGCTACACTCTCTTTTTAATTTCTATTATTATACCTTTCATACAACGCCATTGTGGCTCTGGGATCCCTATGGAAGGGGAGTACCCATTAGGAACTGGTAGGGTCATCAACCAGTGGAATCTCCAATGATTGGTAAGTTGACACAAAGAAGAATTCAAGATTAGAAGTCAAGGTTTGACAAGATGATAATTAGTTCTACTATAATCCTTGTAAACTTACTTTTTGAATAATTTTTATTTAAGAGGAGGCCTCTCAAAGTACATTTTAGTGAAATCACACTTTATGTGATATCTATATCCTAATTTGTTTCCATCCATATTTAATACAATATAATATCAAAAGTCTTGTAAATATGGAATGTACTTATTGATTCGTTTTTCATGAACAATTGGATCATTTCATATTTTATTTAAGAGAAATATCTTTTTTTATGGAATTTGATATGGGATTCTATTTTGGAGAGTTTCTTTTCATATAGTTGTAGGAGTGAACATTCTGGTTGGTATTTTTCTCCATGCATTTTAAATAGACCTTTGGTTTTCAAACATACATAAATAACTACTCAGTATGTTGGGAGTACTGGATTATTTCACAGAGAAGATATTGGCATTGTTTCCACTTAAATATTTGTGTAGATCTCACCATGTTTGCAAGCAATGGAATGCCCTTATTTTATCTAGAAAATTCATAACAACTCAATGGTTTGGAAAACCTCTAAATAGAAACCTATGCTTGGTTTTTCAATGGTATATTTTCAATCAACCGAATTCAAAATGCACAATCCTTTAACTTACTATTTTTTCACACAAACCTTAAAGAATCCATCCTCTGTGTCCCTTTCCTTCATCTTAGGGCAATATTCAAAGACAACATATCTAGTTATGTGCTATGGATTACCAAAAAACCTATGTTTTGTTTGGAGACGTTGTTTATATGTAGTTATTCTCTAGAATCCTCTCACAAGAACATCCTTGCAAATTCCCTGCTTGTCATCCATTTAGTACATCGACATCATAGAAATCATGGGTGAGGATGGTGAAAATAGAGACTAATATAATAGTTCATATCTTGTAGTTGATGTAACCTTAGGTGAAGTGGTGATAGAATTCTTTGAAAAAATATAGCAACTGCCTAAAAACTTGGCCCAATAAATTCACCTAATATCAATTTTGTTACCTTGGAAGTGGTAAATTGCTTAAATGTTAGTTATGACTATGAGAATTTTGAAGAGAGGTTACAAGTTTGATCTTCTTATCAATGAAGAGATGGCTTGGGACAATTTCTATTGTGGAAACATTTCTTCAACTTGAAAATTTATTTGTTGCATACACTAATACTTACAAGGTAGTGTATGATCTCTCTCCTTTAAAAATAAAAATGATCCATCAAATAACCAAGAAAGGAGTGAGGTGGATCCCTCGGGGTTTGGTGTACATGTCATTTTGACATCTTTGCCTTACTACTTAGAATTGAAAATGGAATCCTTATCTTTATTCTCATGGAGGATCACCCATGCAATATTATTCTTCACAGTAAGAAAGACCCCTATTCTTTTATTCTTTATCATCAATACCATAGCGAACCTCAATCAAAGTGCAATGTAGTTCATTCTTTTCCTTGCATGAATCCTTTAGGTTGACATACTTCCTCCATTGAACTAATATCTTCTATGAAACAAAAGTATACACATTGTTAGGGTTGTGTGTTTCTAAATGTATAAGGGGGCTTGTATGTTTCCAAATGAATGAGGTGGCATGTGTCATGACATACTAGAACATGGAATGATGACACCAAATTGATCATTTAGATGTTTCAGTATCCAACTATTTGACATGACAAAGGGTTAAATTAGGGCATAAAGCTCATAATGAAACTCCATGAAAATAAATTATTCCCATATCCTTTAACAAGGGAGGGGAATGCCAAAGTCTTCATAGGGTATATATTTTATAAAATACACACACACACACACACACCGTATTATATTGTGACTACCCACTTTATACACATACATCGTATTATATTGTGGCTACTCACTTTTTATTTAATCAAATAGAAAAACATTTTTTAAATCATGGATTTAGTGTGAGGGTGGATGTTTTGGACTCATCAACATTAAATGCATCCTTTAAGGCCTAGGTTTGTTCATAATTTTTAATTGTAAAAAAAAAACACAAATGACCAATTCATCAAGTTGAACATTATCACATATATAATAGTAAGAATTATTGTGTTTGTGAGCTAGTTGGTAACACTATAGAGCCTATCCAAGATGTTCCTACTTAAGAATTAATTTTAACATAAAATAATATTAATCATGGTTGCATTCAAAATTTTAGATATATATATATCTAAAATATATGTATTTTTCACAATCATCTACTGTGAGAGGTTAACACTAAAAGGGTTATTATATATGGTATCAAAGAATGGTTATGATTCTAGGGCCTAATGAATTCACATGATTATTGTTAACCTTATTATTATATAAAGAACTGATGTACATTATTATTTGTGTACGTGTTATGTATTAGGGCCTATTGGCATGAAAGGCTTGAAGATTGCGTGCACACCACAAGTTAGTAATGTGTGTGCACACTAAAACATATGAATGGAGTGGAACAATGTTTTAGAGTTTGCACTATCCAAGGATTAACTACATGCACGGACCCATTATGTATTGTACACTCCAACCCGAGTTTGCACTGTGCGCACCAACCCATTTTGTATTGCACACAAGAATATAAAAGAAAGTAGATGCATTTTGAATCCAAGCGTATCTTTCGAGAATCATTGTAAATGATTTTATAACAACCTGAATGATCATGGACAAGGTTATGGATGTGCTGGAAATATAATTATGATTTCCACACTTTGAAAAATATATGGGGGGATGCACGTGGATATGTAAAGGGTTGGGATTTTTGAGAAATGAGAGAGTTCATTACTGTAAAAGAGAAGTAAGATGGATTAGAGGGAGAGTTCCAAGTTCAGTTTTTTAACAATTTTTGCATAAGTTTGTTGTTAAGAGATAATAGATGGATAAGAATGAGAAAAAAGAGATATTAGTACATGACGTGTCTTTGTTTTGATTGACTATTGATGCATTCTGAGAAGGCTTCGACCTCTCTGCATGAAATTATATCAGAATGATGTTGAACTAAATGAATGTAATTTGAACACCTTTCTCTCTACATTTCATGTGTTGTGGTTTGGATGTATGTATGTTTATGTTATTCTACATAAGAATATATCAATAAGCTATGAATGAATGAATGAATGGTTTATCTTTGGAGGTTTCCTATATGTGTTTTCACTTCACACCCTAGATAAGACTACTGCTCTTTGTGATTCTCATGGTATCTCGGGTGAGACCTTCTTTGGTCCTTGAATAAAGATCGAATATTAAGGTTCCTATGATGTTTTGTTGGTAAATATTAATGAACCGTAGTTATTTAATCCTGGGCGATTAGAAAATGACTAACAAATGGTTATGTTTCTAGCACTTGAAGGTTTTGTACTACATGGTGAAGGGAAAAAATGAGGTGGAAACCTTCTCAAGAGGAGGTATAATACTAGATATCTATGAAGGAAGACGATTTCACATGATGAGGGACCAAAAATATGTAGATTAACATTGAGCCATGGGAACAAAGGTACATTTATACTGATTCACATGAATTTTTCTTTGTTGAGTGTCCTTGTTTACCATATGAGTGGATAAAGAGGCATACAATGATTAACACTGCTTTGGGAGCCTAAGAATCATTGGCATGGGACAAGAATATGGTCAATAGACTGAAATATGTGGATAAAAAGTGGGAAAAATAAGTTGAGTTTTGGTTTGGTCGTGTTAAGGAAGGATATATTAATGAGATTTCTATTGAGTGTAGTGAATCCTTCAGTTCTTCTTAAAGGAGGTTTGCCATCGGCCCTAGAGGAAGACTATTGGAAGAGATTCCTTAGTGGATCAAGATGTTGTTTGCAGATAAGGGGATAATGTGCATGGATCTTGATAGAATGGTCAAGTAAACCCCCTCTAATGAAAGGGTGGATGAATAGAAGGGGGAGAAATAAAGAAAGAAAGGATCTAGTAAAAGGGATCTAGAATATGATGAAATGGGATGAGGAAGGGATAGATATAAAAGAGAAGAAGGGAAAAATATATGAGAGATATGAAAGAAGAGATGAGCTAAGGAAAAATCCAAACAGAGGAGTGGAGAAAAGATAGTAAGAAATGAAGGATTAGGGGTTAGACCCAATATGAAGGTAAAGGAAACCACACCAAGAGGATGTACGAGAGATAGTTATGTGCCAGAGATAAGTGCAGAAGGAGAGATTATGTCAAAGAGACATGGAATTAGGAGTAGGGTGTCAAGTGAGGATGTGAGAAGTAGTGGGAGTAGGGTCGAAGAAGATGAAGTTATATATTCTTTGATGATCAGATATGTAATCACATTAGAGGAAGATGGGGCATAGAGTAGTAGAGCCAACGTAGCAAAAGATGGTGATGGACCCCTTTGAGAAGGAGAAGAGGCCTAATAAATTGTAAGTGGGATTGCACGACTATAGGTAGGACACTCTTTTGGATCCCTCACCGAAGACAATGAGAGAAGTAGGGATGATTTTAAGGATGGAAATTTATTTTAAAATGTAGAAACCTTGGCGAATCTTACTAATCCTTCATATGAAAACTATAAATGTTTGGAGACATTTTATATCATTTGTATAAAATTTAGGCGATTTTTAAGGTAAAATGATTTTATCCTATAGAATTTGGGCAAATCATTTTTAGAATAACGAATCTTTTTTTGGAATAAACCATGGAAAATTAGCCCATGAGCAAAATTTAGCCCCTAAAATCATCCTTGGAGAGAAAATGGAGGAATCCCCTCTTTAAATCACCCCCTTCATGCATTTGTTATCAAGAAGAAAGAAATAAAGAAACCATGAAGATAGGATTATAAGAAGAATGTGTAGAAGAAAGGGAAGAAGAAGATACAAGTGAAGAAGAAGTTGAAGTCAACAATACTTTGCAAGGAAGAGCATTTGTATCAGTATCAGTATCACCAATAACTAGTGGTTAGTTGGGAGGACATAATACTAGATCGAATATGGAAAACCAAGACACAACTATGATGATTCCTTTGTTTCATGGGATGATAAGAGATGATGCAGAATAACATTGGTTTATATGTAAAGATATATGGTTTGTGTTATAACTCAAAATGCCAGTTCTATGCATCTTTGATGTTGGCCTATGCATTCATACATCTGCCAACCCTTTTTTCCAGAGTTCTTCTCAAAAAATAAGTTTTTGTATGGTATACACACCCATTTTATAGAAAGAGAGCATACATATGCTTGTTGCATGCCTAAAATCCTGCGTACATACACTTTCTACATAACTAAAAGCATGCGTGTACTCTAAAAAGTGACAAAAAAAAATGTAAAATACGCGCTTTTCGACAGAGTTTATGGGCTACCTTAGGTTTTTCAAGCATCTTACCTCCTGTAGCCTTTCTGGAAATGAATTAAGCATCATTTTCTCATATAAAAAGGGCCCTAGGGGGGTCATTTGGAGATATTAAACAAGAGAAAAGAGAACTTTGCCAAATTTTCTCCCTTGTATTCCAAGATTTTTGCATTATGCTCTGATTTCCATCCTCAACATTCCCTTCCATCCATCCTTTCCCCTTATACTGGCATGTTGGTGGTGAGGATAATATTGGGAATAATGCTCTTGGAGACAAAGTAGAGGAACCCAGGAGAGGTTTGTGGAACGACGCCAACAAAATTCAGGTTGTAACTTCCAATTTTGTTATTAATAAAAGAGAAAACTTCTTGTCCCGGATGTTTATGTCTACGTGTTTATCTGTATGAATCTTTTCATGAATAAATAACCCTTTATATAATATTGATAATTAAGCATATGTTGTCATATTTTGTTATGTAACATTGTTTCAAGCCAGATTTGGGAGGAGGCCTACAATCTTGGAATAGATAACAATCAGAAGGGATCGCCAACAACTATAAGGACTTAAGGTACACATTTCTATCTTCTTTCTCTTCTCTTAATTATCGTAAGGTTGTGTTTGGTTTGGGGTAGAATATAAACTTTTCTATTTTTTAAGTTGTCAAGGCTTTGCCTAGTCGCTAGACCCAGATTATGGGGATTTTCCCCATAGCAGAATTGGTGACTCCACTCGGGAGTCTCTCTAGGATATTGTTAGGAGATTTTTTTTTGGCTTGAACTCCTATTTTTTTTAGTGTTCTGAGTCTGTTTGGGTCTCTGGTCACCTTCCAGGTGCTTACAAGATTCTCTGATTTGGGTGGTCTATCTGAATCCTTCTGTTTTTTGAGAATTTTTAGTCACGTAGGTGCCCTGTTCTATACCCAAACCACGTACATACATGTTCTGCTATATACATAGACCACATATATACACAGACTGACTGTGCATAACATGCGTTCCTATCATCTTGAGGGGTTTTCTCAAAAACTTTCCTTTTCTTTTAGGAAACCTTTGGTTCCTCAGATCTTCCTGAGTTCGAGAGGGAACTGTTGACCATTTTTTGGCTAGGTTCAAGGCTCAAATTGTTTATGAAATTGCAAATAAATCCTCTTGTGTAGCTTTCTTTGTCTTTTTGTGTTTCCAAGAATTTTTGTCTTATTTTTAGCTTGAATTTTAAGAAAAATGAGTTGCATTTTAAAAACAAAATCCCCCTCATGACCAGGGGGGCCATGAATCATGTATTTTGCAGTTTATTTTAGCATCTTTTGTTAGTTTTTCTCTGATTGAAAGAAGAAAAAAAAACTAGTTTTTATGCTATTTAGGTCTCTTTCTTTCCTTGCATTGCTTTGCATTCTTACTTGAAAAAGAAAAAGAAATTATTATAAGGTTGTGTTTTCTTTCCATCTTGAAATCATTTCAATAGAAAAATAAGAAAGAAAATCCTTTCATTTTCTCTTTTGTTTCACTCGAAAGTCGCATTGTGCATTTTGCATGGAAAGGAGAAAATATGACATCATTATGTTAGAAGGATTGTTCATGCATTTTATTTCTTAAAACTCTTTTTCATTTGAAGGATTAGTGTAAAGTTTTATTTGCCAATGTTCTTATAAGTTTCATTTTTTCAAGAGTCTCAAACAACATCAGTTGCACTTCCATACCCTTTGAGTAAAAACAACTATTAAAATGAATGCTTAATTTAAAATCAATTAGACCTTTTTGTTTGGAGGGTACACAAATTATACTAGGATTTAGGGCCTTGGATTAGGTGTGGAGAGGAAACTCTCCAAAGCCACTAAAAAAAATTAAGAGTCTGTGTTAAGGAGTGTTGAAGTCTAGTTCTTATAAAATTTATCCGGGACCCCCCTCTAACAGAGGGGCTAAACACAAGGTCGCGTGACAAACTAAAGAGGAGATAGCCCCTCCAAAGCCAGACCAAGCATAGTGGGGATTGTATTTGAGGGTAATTCTTGGGATTATGTTGATTGCATATGACTACAGAGCTTCATGGACCTTGAATCTGTTCGAGATCCTTAGTTTTCTTCCATACCATTTCCTTTCAGTACCCTTGAAAGGCTTTGGACATAGTTATCCTGCTAATATGATTTGCTTGACTATCGACTATACTTGCTTGGTGACTGGCCACAAGTTGGAAAATTAGTTGCATTTTTATAGGTACTTACACAGGTTACTATGGGGGCATACCATGGTACCTATGATAGACGTTAGATCATTCTTTGCAGAGTATACCCAGAGGGATTTTCCATTTTTGAGTTACACTTGCACCGGTAAGTTTCTCTAGTGTTGGTTGGCGTAATTGTTCTTCCTACCTTTTGCTTGATTTATATTTAGGGACTTTTTAGTGGTGTGCTCTGTGTTCCTTAGTTTTCCATAGCGAGTTAGTTAGTCATTTCTTTAGGTCTCTGACCTAAGCTGGTAGACCTCCCATTCCATCAGTCATGAGGAATTTTGGGTCTTCTGCTTAGAAATGTGAAGCCTTCTCCTTATAGGCATATATTTATATACCACTAATTTACCAGAGTCAGTGTGTGAGACTTTTATGAACTTGAACAATATTGCAAGGGAAGAACCTATGCATAATATATTCATGGAAAAAGTTACTGAAGATACTAACCAAGGAACCCTTTGCAAAGGGATTCTTGTGATTGTCCTATTTTTGGAAACGTTGGTGTCCCTTTGATGGCCACTTTGTACATCCATGGGTTGAATTTGGGACTACCGGTTTGGTTGGGTACCATTCCAAATGTCCTGAATTCTCTTGACGCTTCTCAATTAATCACCTTATGTCATGGGAAGCATGTTGATGTTCCTTGATCAACAAAGTCTTCTCCTCCTCCTTCTTCCTTCTCTGGTGAAAGTATAGCTACTAGTAACCGAAAGTCTAAACGAAATAGAAAGAGGAAGAATAAGAAGAATAAATCACCAACCTCTGCGAGTCATGTTGGAGATAAGTCATCAACCTCTGCAAGTCATGTTGAAGACCAACACCTAGCCTCTACAAGTCATGCTGGGGGAAAGAAACCAACCTCTGTAAGTCATGCTGGGGGGAAAATTCCAGTCACTGCTAGTCATATTGGTGATAGGTCTATAGCCTTTACGAGTCATGTTATCGACCAATCAACAACCTATGCAAATCATGTTGGAGATATGAAACCAACCACTGCAAGACATGCTAGGGGCATTGATTCTATTCAGAAACCTAGATAGATAGGACATAATCCTGAGTTTCCTTGTAGGTTTGAAAGGGAGATCACCTTACTCATCTATGACCTATCATTCTAGAGGCACGAAGATTGTGGTCCATGTCTGCAAGCTCTTCTGATTCTTAGTCTTCTTTGGTTTCCCCACAATATATTTATCCTTTGGTTGATGAAGTGGTCATCTTGATGTAATATTCGGTTGATCCCACTCCTCTTTTGGGGGGTGATGCACCTTCATACCATGTTGTCTCACATATTATTCAGCTAGTGGTTGAGGAAGTGGTCATGCTGATGCAATCTTTAGCTGATCACACTCTTCTCTTAGAGAGTGTCGAGTCTACCAAAGTGGTCACGCCGATGCAATATTAGAATGATCCCACTCTTCTCTTGGAGAGTGTCAAGTATACCAAAGTGGTCATGCTAATGCAATATTTGGTTGATTCCACTCTTCTGACGGGGAGTGATGTTTATACCGACTACGTTTTTAGAATTTCTAGTTTAGTACTTTCAGAAAAGGGGGAATTCTACTTACTTCGAGCACACCCCATCCAAGTCGTAGGATGGTTTCCTTTCATTGGAATGACTTTGTTGAACCTTGCCTTCATTATTCTACACCTTTTCAAATAAGCATTGAAGTTAATTCAAAAAGCATTTACCAATGTATTGTGGATGAAGGATCCTCTACAAGTATTTTATCCTCCTCGGCTTGGAAATCTTTGGGTTCTCTCAAGATTGTGTCTTATTTGCATGAGATGTTGGATTTTAACAAACATCCTAGTGAATATTTGGGGATTATTCCTCAGTTGCCTATTCTTTTAGGTGGGAAGAATTCCCTTGTCGATGTTATAGTGGTGCAAATCCTGTCAGATTTCAATATGCTTCTTGGGCGTGATTATGTATATTCTATGAATGTTGTGGTGTTTATGCTCATCTGAGTGATGCATTTCCCTCACAATGGAAGCATTTTCATTATCGACCAACTGACATCTGATAATCACCATCCTATTTCAACATTAGTTCAGGCTGGCCCTTTATATGTTCCTAGTATTCATGTAGACTCTACCCCGCTATAGGTAAATTATGTGGAATCTTGTCCTCGGTGTTCAATTTCTACTAAGAAGGAACTTTTTCACTCATGCTTTCGTTCTCGATACTTGTTCTCAACAATTGATCCATTGATTTATCAAATGGGGGCATGGGATCCATTGCTTCCTCCTCTTGGTCCAAGTGATCTTGAGTTTCCTTTTGAGTTTGATCTCATTGTTTGTAGATCCTCAAGCCTTTGTGCTTGTGATTATTCACCGATAGAATCTACCAATCCTGACCAAAACCTCCATCGCCATATGGAATATGGTCAATTTTCTTCACCCTTTGGGACCGTCGATACCCCTCGTTCACGTTATTTCTTAGATATTTAGTTGCATTCAGATGAGGCTATCCTTGAGGACATGAATACAAACTATATATCGTGGGAAGACTTACACCATGGTCTGTGTTTTCTTCCCTTTTTTGAGACTTTCTAGGTTTACTACCGAAGAGACTCTTGGTTAGAGCATAGCAACGGACTCTACTTGAACCAGTGCTATGCATGAGTCATAAGGTTTTGCGGTGCCTTGTACCATATTGTAGAGTCAAATTTTGTTATTTTTAAGTTTTGTATTCAATAATGCCTCTTATTTTCTGAAGTTTCTATCTATATTGTATTTATTAACTTCTAGATGAGTGTTATTGGCTTTATATGCAGGATCTTGGAGACATTTTTTTCTTTGACATTCATTCATAGTATCGATCCGTTCTGATAGGTGTTGACCTCGAAACTAGAATACAGGTTATACTTTTCCCTTCTTGCATTTTTTTCATTATTCATTTTCTGGTTCATATTTGGCCGTAGCCCCACTGAATCGCGACACTAACTGTCTTTGTTGATAAGTGTGTAGTAATTTATGTGGTAGAGCCTTCCTTCCATGGGCATCCTAGTTAGAGCCTTGTTTTCCATTTGATGCCCATGCCAAAGTACTTGATAGGCACGTGAGTCCTATTTAGTCTCTCCATGACTTTTTATTGAAGCCTCATCCTCCTCCTTCATTCTTTTTCTAGTACCCATGGGACTCCCCAAGAGCATGATTTGTAGTCTTTCAAGATCACTTAAACTATGAAAGTGACATCTAAAGATAATTTATTTATCCTTTTCAACCTCGTTCATATTACTTAAGAAAAGGAGCCCCCTAGAGTCTTCTTTAATCTCTTTTCAAACTCTCTAAAATTGAAAATATTGTCGAGCGATATTGTTTCCCTTCATGCTTGTCAAAGTGAAATTTGAAGGAACATCTGTCTAGCGATAGTTTACCCCTTTTTCAGTATGGATTGATATTTTTACGAAAAAGGTACACCCTAGGAGCTATGGTTCACTATGAGAGTATTCTCAGGTGTAATTTTAACCCTTTTTCGGGCCCAAGGAACTAAATTTGCGAAAAAGGGCCATTCTCCCTGGTTTTGGTTTATCTCTTTTTCGAGCCTTGGAGATTATTTACAAAAAATGAAACCCCTTGGAGTCTTCTGTAAGCCCTTTTCAGACTCCCTAAACAAGAAAAGATTATCGAGTGACCTTGTTCCTTTCACAGTCGTTAATTGGTCCAGAAGGAATATCTATTTCGCATAAGTTTAACTCTTTTTCCGGCTAATAGATTACCTAGGAAAAAGGTATGATTTGGGAGACATGTCTCACCTGGAGAGTTCTCCTAATTTATGTTTTATACTTTTTCAGTCTCAGGGGACTAAATTACGAAAAAGGACAAGTGAGTCCATAGTTAATCTCTTTTCAAACTCCTTAAATTGAAAATATAGCCGAGTGATCTTGTCTCTGTCACACTCGTTAAAATGGTTTTGAAGAGACATCCTTTCAGTAGAAGTTTAACCCTTTTCCGAACGAAATGGACTAAGTACGAAAAAGGAATACTCTGGCCCTAGTGACCATAAGAGTTATCCTTGGTATGATTTTATTCTTTTTGGGGCATTGGAGACTAACCTAACGAAAAATATCACTATGGAGTCTTATTTTAGTGTTTTTCAGACTCTCTAAAAGTGAAAAACCATCGATCTTACCTTATTTGGGCTCATAAAACTTTACATGGAAGGATTCTCAATGTGTCATGCCATAATCACATCACATGTCTCATTCTTGCGTCTTTGGCCTAATGCCAGCTTCATGTTACTATTATTGGACCTTTAGAGCATTCCTTAGATGCAAGCCTTGTAGCATTTTTTCCCCTACAATCTGACACCTTGACAAGTGGAGGAATTTTACCAAGTCTCCTTATCTTGCACATGTCTTCTTGCACTAATCATTAGTATGTTCCATGTGCTTAGAACCAGTTTTATTTCCTGTGACACTCGTTCCTCTTTTGTAACATAGAATTATTTTATTCCTTTTCAAGATCGTTAAATATGTGAAAAAGACAAAAAAAACAAATATTCCAAAAAGAGGGGATGGGGAAACATTCTCTTTTGTTGGAAGAAATCTAGTCACCCTTGGACAGAGCACATCCTTCCATTTGTTCTATAAGCATTGGGATCTAGTATGGCCTTAGAAAGTTCTTCTCGTTACATGGAGTTGTGTCCTCCTCCATTTTGTTACTCTTCCAAACATATGGAGAGTTTGTGGTGCCTGTTGTGCCACATAATTATGTCAATAACATGTTGCCTAAGTATTTTCATTTTTCGTTCTCCTGTCCAAGGGGGATTATTGCAACCTGAGTTGACAATTCTGCGATAATTCTCTTGACCTTCATGAGTCAGACATCCTGAGAGTCTTGTCAAGTTCACATCCAAAATGAGCGAAGTTCAGTTCCTGATGATCAAGGTCCTCCAGTCTTTCCCCGCCGACATGTCGAAGACTTCATAGTAGTGAGTCTTATACTACTATTGTACTCCTACCTAATTTTTGAAGATCTTTAAGTTTTTTCTCGATTTATGAAGCTATCATCTCCGACCACAGACATTAATGCCTCCTGAAGATTCCCATGAAATTATATATCTTCTGATGATTTTTAGATGTAGATCCATTGTGTATTATTCAAGGCTACACTTTATATTGGCATACACATTGGTTATGTAGCCATGATTACTATATATATGACATGGATCTGCATTGTACTTGATTGGAAGCCATTCTTATTTTTTCCCGAGCATGGGAATTCCTGCGTCGATGATTATTATTATCTTATTATAGATGACATGCTCACAACTACTCAGTTGGGTTTAATCGACTCCAATGATTTCCCACTTTATAAAAGATGTTTTAATGTATTTCAGCCATCAATTTATCTTTTGACCTTACACATTAGGGGGCATATGTTATAACTCAAAATGCCACTTCTATGCATCTTTTATGTTGGCCTACTCATTCATACATATGCCAACCCTTTTTTTCCAGAGTTCTTCTCAAAAAATAAGTTTTTGTATGGTATACACGTCATGTTGCATAGGTATATCACATACATATTCTTGTTGCATGCCTAAAATCCCACATACATACGCTTGTTGCATAACTAAAAGCATGTGTGTACTCTAAAAAGTGACAAAAAAATATAAAATTCGCACTTTCCGACGGATTTTACGAGCTATCTCAAGTTTTGCAACCATATTACCTCATGTATCCCTTATGGAAATGAATTAACCATCATTTTCTCATATAAAAATGGCCCTAGGGGGGTCATTTGGAGATATCAAATAAGAGGAAAGAGAACTATGCCAAATTTTCTCCCTTGTATTCCAAGATTTCTGCATTATGCTCTAAGTTTCATCCTCAACATTCCCTTCCATCCATCCTTGTTATACCATCCATCCTTTCCACCAATATTGGCATATTGGTGGTGAGGATAGTATTGGGAATATCGCATTTGGAGACAAAGTAGAAGACCCTAGGTGAGGTTCTTGGAGCGGTGCCAACAAAATTTAGGTTCTAACTTCTAATTTTGTTATTAATAAAAGAGAAAAATTATTTTCCCAGATCTTTATGTCTATGTGTTTATGTTTATTAATATTTTCATGAATAAATAACCCTTTCGATAACATTGATAATTAATCATATACTATCATAGTTTGTTCTATAACATTGTTTCATGCCAGCTTTGGGAGGAGGTCTACAATCTTGGAATGGACAACAATCAGAAGGGATCAACAATAGCCGTAAGGACTTAAGGTACACATTTCTATGTTATTTATCTTCTCTTAATTATCATAAGGTTGTGTTTGGTTTGGGAATAGAATCTTTTCTGTCTTTTAAGGTGTCAAGGCTCTTCCTAGTCGCTAGACCTAGATTAGGGGGATTTTCCTCATAGCATTTTGTGAAGAGTCACAAATGAGGCATCTATGATAGTGTGGCTAGAGATCACCTTCAGAGAAAGAGATTTGAAGTGGTACATGAAGTACAAGGCTATTGGGCCAATGGGACATGCTAGGTCCTTGATAGAGATAAAGAGAGATCTACTTAGAGAGTTTCAAAATCCTAATTTAGAATCATAGTGTATCACTAATATAAAGATATCAAGAAAAATATGGAGAAACCATATGGGACTATGACCAATGGTTCAAAATATTGTTAAACACACTAAAATTTCAAATCCAAGATGTCCAACATAGAGAATAGTTTATTCTAGGACTCCTACCCCACATTTATATCCTGCTCACCCAGTAGAAGGTGACAACTCAAGAAGAGGGTATGGAGATTACGATTCACCTATAAGATACACTATGAGGTGGTGAAACATCAATAGGGATGACACGAGTATAATCTTAGCTCACAAATCTCACCATGAAATTACAAGACATGGCTAAGGTTAAGGTGATGTGAAAGCATGTGTGGTGTACAACGTACCACACAAAATGTCGCCATAGGAATGAGTGTCCTACATCAGGGAGCTACATGACAATGGGTGAAACGAATCCATTTCCAATAGGACCTCAGACCAAGTGGTGTGAGATTCACAGACAATTGGGAAATATACCTCCTCATTTCCCAACACTACAGAAATATCACAAGACTAACTCTATTTTGTGAGTTCTTCAAATCCATGGTATATGATGTGAAATTTTTTTGGTTAGTTCAACTAATGCAGGAGCAGACTCTAGAATCCTTTCGAATCTACGAGGAACAAAACAATGACGAATGCAAAGGATTTAATAGAGGAGGATATCAAGGAGGTTGAGAGGAGGATATGGATGAGGGAGAAGAATACCAACTACCTAGTTTAACTTTGGTGAAGTGAGACACGTGTCGTGATTTTGTACCAAACCACACACACTCTATGGGTACTACCATATTATAGAGCATGTCATAAAATACTACCTAGATTTGTTGAAAAAATGGGAAGTGAAGAAGGTGCATTGAAATATGGCGATTTGTGGGGTCGTGTGGAGATCATAAGAGAAAATAAGAAGTTGATGTATAGGTGGTAACCTAAGGAGGAATTTAGATGAGTATGTACTTGGGATATGGAGAAAGTTTTGATCATGGAATTGAAGGGAATATTAGAAAAGTCATGCAAACAACTCCTAAGTTTGATGCCATGTAATAAAATAAATTCCTACGTGATGAAAAAAAGGATCTAACGGAGGAAAGAGAACACAAAGAGTTGCAATGTGCAATGAAAATATCACTAGAGGAATCCTATGTGCATAAAGAGTTACAATGCGTAACACAAATATCATTGGAGGAAGCTTGTGTGCATTAAGAGTTACAATGTGAAACAAAAAAATCATTGGAGAAAGGTTAGAAGCTTGTTGTTACAAAAACAGGACCGTGGAGCAATAAAATAAAACAAATGCGGAAACAAAACACAAAAGATACACAAAACAAGAGAGACATGGATTTACGTGGTTCAACCAGTGTGGGATACGTCCACCAGAGAAATTGCCAGGTCCTTCAATTATTATTATCCAACAAATGAAGGGATACAACCTACAGCAAAACCCCCTGTAACTTCCTCTTCTTTCTCTCACAGTCTCATCTCTCAGAATACAACACTCGCCATCAATCATAGCCGCAATACATTTCCCTCATAAAAGAGGGTTTCCTTCTAGGGAAAAAAACCCTAACATAATCTCTATCGTTAGATCTGCGACCTTATAATGAACGGT
>JZKD02S0136308.1:97967-113563 GCA_000966675.3 Picea glauca
TCAACAATGAACAATTATACCAATTATTAATCCTTTAAACCACAAATTCTATTATTTTACTTGTTCAACCATGCTCATTTTTTCATCATCAATATCTTACTATATAATAAGAATTAACATTCATCAGTGCATAATAAACAATAACAAAAACATACACACAATGCACAATACACCAATATTTACATGGAAACCCAATGCAGGAGAAAACCACATAATTATTTTCTTATATGTTAATAATTACATTAAAGGAAGCACCAACTTCCAATTATCCAGCTACAACTAGAAGGAGGCTCTGATCCCCTAGTTTCTTAGGATACAAGCCGAGGGAAGCTCCAACTCCCCAATTCTCTAGCTATAACCAGAAGGAGGCTATAACCCCCTATGTTCTACAAATACAACCAGAAGGTGGATAAAACCACCTATACTTTCCTCGTACAACCACCCTGAAATATAAATGCCAAATGTAGACAACTTATCATTGTCACTGAATCAACCACTGCCACTGTCAACTTGTACCAATAACCTGTAACAACCTGTACCAATCAACCTGCACCAAACAACCTGTACCAATAACTTGAACCAACATGTACCATGCATCAACCATGCATCAGCCTATACCTCAACCTCTACCATCAACAAGTGCATCAACCATGCACCAAGAATGTACAAATAACCTGTCACAACAACTTATCCAAACAACCTATCACAATAGCCTCTCTCATCAATTTTATCAACCAAATCAAATCTACTCCCCAAAATCAATCACTAGGACAACTCTCAACCATATGCGCCATATCACCAAGATGTGCATCAACCAATCAAAACAACTCATAATCATCACCAAGATGAATATGTTCTTCTAATAATATACCAAGACAAGTATGCTACATCATCCATAAATGATGTGTCAGCAATACTACTAACAAGTGCCTCCAACCATGTATCAAGTATGTACCAATCATGCATCAATTACACATCAACTGTGACTCATCAAGATTTACCAACATCATCAACTATACACCTCATGTATGTGCCAACTCATCAACTATTTGTCTCAACCATGTACCCAACATGTACCTCAACCATATACTAAACACAGATACCAATATAACCATCAAAATTTCTATACCAATACATCACACTATCCATAACCAAATAGCATAAACCCTTATATCAAACCATGTGCCATAACCTCAGTTTTATGTAGCCTCAAGATAAACCAACAACTTCAGCAACACATCACAACCAAAAGACCAATATCCATATGCCAAATACCAACAACAAAATACCAATTGTATCCCTCAACAAATCTAATATATGTAACAATATTGAACACCCAATACCATCTCAAGAGATAAACCCTAGCTCACAAAAAATACCTCAAACAAGATGTGCCATATCTCTCATAAATAGACCCCAACCATGTTGTTGTCGTGATTCTGATTCCGCAATTATGTTTCCATGATTCTACTATCGCAATTTTTCTTCCTTTATTTTTCTACCACGATTTTTCTACTGCACTTTTTCTATCGCACTTTTTCTGTTGCACTTTTTCTGTCACACTTTTTCTGCCACGATTTTTCTTCCACACTTTTTCTGCCGTGATTTTTCTACCACACTTTTTCTGCCGCACTTTCCCTGTCATGATTTTTCTGCCGTGCTTTTCTCTATCAATAATACCTACCCAAATAACCTTTCAGAAAATAGATATTCAATGATATTCAATAGGTACTAATGGGAGAGACTTTGTCCCTTATTTATACTTCCATGTAGCTTCCTCAAGGGGTTACCTTCTAACCAACTTAACCCACTTTCCTTATTTTAGGGCTAACCCACTTCTAACCACTTGTCCACTTCTAACTCACTTTGCTACAAATAGTAAATTATCCACTTCTAGTTGCAACTAAATTATTATTTAATTAATTTCTTTTGCAAACACTTTGACTTATCCATAAATAGTAAACTCACCACTTCTTGTTGCAACCACTTTATTATTTAAATCATTTCTCTTTTCAACCACTTTGACTCCTTTATTATTTAAATAATTTATCTTTACTCACAACTTCTTGTTGAAACTAACTTTTCTATAATTAGTGAATTCATAACTTCTTTGCCCTTAACTAAATTCTTGTTGCAACGATTTTATTATTTAATTTATTTCTTGGTCAACCAATTTGACTATTCAATCTTATCATTACAACCACCTTACCATAATTACCAAACTCACAACTTCTTGTTGCAACTAATTTATTTTTAATTATTTTCTTAATGCAACAACTATACACATGATTAACTCCTAGTTTCACCCACTTTGACTAGTCAACTTCTTCTAGGTGTTTCTAGAGTAATTTGACTTCTTTGACCTTCTAGGGGATTCTAGATAACTTATGAGGGTTCTCCAACTTCACAGGGCCATAACTCTCTAACAGTGAGAAGTTACGTGATGTTCCACATATCACCGGAAATGGCATGACATGTACCATCCATATAGAATAGTCTTACCTACATATACACTAAGATTCATTACATTATTCCTCAACCAAAATTGGGTTCCTTACCCATACCTCTAGAGCTACCATACATACTCAAGGGTTGAAATCAATCTCTAAGATTTGACATCAATCTACAATATCACTCTCCAAAGGTTGACACCAATGACAACCAACAATCCAAACCAACTGTCCATCAATCTAAACCAACTGTCTGAGACCTGGGATACCATTAGTATCTTGTGCATGAATGGATGGTTTCTATGAAAATTATATAACACATATTCAACAATTAAATCCACTTTGGGATAGATCTTATTAGAATAGTTTATTTTTTTGGAAATTTTTGAAGCTAGTTAAGGAATCTCAAATGACTATTAATATCATATCAAGATGACCCATCAATAAGTGAATAAGTAACTTTTTCCTATATAAGGAAAAATCAATTGAACAAATATATTAAGAAAATAACAATAATGGGAAAAGTAGAAATATCAAGGAGGAGGTGTTGAATATTATTCTAGTGCTTGTCTTAAACATATGTATAGTATCAAGAATGATATAACACAATATTACTTGTGTAGAATCCCCAACACCTAACTGGGCTATGCCACATAAAAATTTTGAACTATATACAAAATTAAAACATATACACACAAAAACTATTGCAGAATTTTATATATGAAACTTAAAACAAACACATACATTCTACAAATGCACAGATTCATACATAATAATAATAAAAATACACGTGCAACACACACAGGAAAAAACCATAAAAATAAACGCATAATAATAATGCAACATGTAATTTAACACACAATTGACACTTATCTTGGTAAAAATATCACCAACTGCGTGCAGAACTTCCACGAACCTCCCATCCTTAGACCATGCTGCTCATCACTCTCAGCAGTGGGTCACCCCCAAGTTGAGACTAAACTCCACCTGGGTAAAGGGATTCCTAACCAGGCTTATGTATATTAGACAACAGGAAATACTCCGTCACAGGTGCCAAATCAAACTAATAGCCTACAGTCCCTCATTCCCCACATGCTTATCCCACTCTATGAAGTGTTCCCCTTCTCTTCTCAACAGTCCTTTTGTTTCACCCCTTCCTTTTTGAGGCTTCAATAATAGGTCAAACATGAAGTATCAGATCCCTATAGTTGCATTTGGGCACCTTCGGTAAATCAATACCCAACAATTCTCTCACCTAGAGAGAATTTCTCACGGGCCTGAAAACCTGCCTCTTAAACATCCCACATGCATGACAACTCACTTCTTTAGTCCATATCCTAAGATAACCAGGTACATGTACAGGTATAGGTATGGGTATGGTACTGGTTCAGATACAATACAGGTACAGTGATAGTAATAGAAAGGTACAGAGGAAAGATAAATGAGTCAGTGCATGATGATGGAAATGATTGGGAAAATGCATTGATTCCAAACTATATGTATACATGTTCCCAAATTGACACTTGTCATGTTGAGAGCTACTTTTTCCCACTTGTCCCCATCCTCAGAACTTAGGATAAAATAATTATCCATACTTTATACTTTAAGGAATATTAATATAATATTCCTTTTTCTTGGCTTAATCTCCCTAGCTTAGCTTCTTATCCTTAACTTTTAGCCCCCCCCCCCACTTTCCCTAACTAGTGGATTTTAGTCTCCCATACTCTTTTATCATGGTCATTCTACACGCAATGATGTATTATATTAATGATAAGACATATACAAAAATATGCCCAATGGCCTTTAGCATCTAGGCTCTCTGGCCTAATTCAACACATAAGCTTCCTAGATTATAATAACTGGCTCACCAGCCTATGCCACACAACATATACACAAAGGCTCCCTAGCCTCAAAATCGTGTGCACTTAATTTTGTTGTGTGCGGTATCTTGGAATGTGCACACTTTATCATTTTAGTGTGCAATATACCATGGAAGGTGCATGAAAAATGATATCAAACATCTCACCAGATTAGGTACATTTGCATTTAAATTTACAGCTGGGGTTCAACCTAGGGGTATTACATCCCCCTCCCCTTATTTATGCGCTGTCCTCAGTGCAATATATACACATATACAACCAAAATTTCACAAATCCTCAAAAATATGTGGGTATTCTTCCCTCATAACATCTTCATGCTCCCAAGTTGTGTCCTTAGGATCGTACTAGGTCCATTGGACCTTTACAAGATCTATGGATCGATTCTGGAGCTATTTTATTTTTCGGTCCAGAATGCGTATAGGATGTACTTGGAAAACACCTTCTTGATCCACCTGAATCACATTCCAAACAATAACATGATTAACATCAGGTATATAATTCTTAAGCAATGATACATGAAATACATTATGAATGGTCACTGATGTAGGCAAGGCAATAATGTATGCTATAGGCCCAATTATCTCTAGGATTTTAAATGGCCCACAATAGCAAGCTGCCAACTTTGAACAATTTCCCAACTTTAGGGAACTTCTGATGGCCTTCAATTTCAAGACTACATGGTCCCCCACTTTAAATTCCTTGTGAGTTCTTCCCTTATCAACATAACTTTTCTTCCTGTCTTGGACAACCTTTAAATTCTATTTTATTTTCAACATTTTCTCTTTCATTTCCCTGAGTAATTCTAGCCCAACTACTACTCTATCTACTGAGTTGTCCCAATTTACTATTCTGTTGCACATTTTTCCATAAAGTGCCTCAAAGGGCCTCATCTCTAGATATGCTTGGTACCCATTGTTATAAGAAAACTCTACTAAGTGTAGGTGAACCAAGATCTTTTCATCATGACATATAAAGAATTGTATTAAATGAGCATAAATAAAAGTGCATCATTAAAAAAGGGAAAAATTAAAATTGAATAGACATAAGCATCAAATATGAAATAAAAAACTTGATAACGGAGCTCGTCCCTGGTGGAATACGTCTCCGGGTCCTTCTCTCAAATGGGTAGCCTCTTTCATTAACTCAACAAAAGAAGTTGGTAAATACATAAATATACCTCATTATGAAATCAAGTGGCTGAAATAATGCTCAGATCAAAAAACAAACATCACCACTGAATTCATGGCATCTAATTACCCAAAAATGACTATCACCATGCTCCGATCTGACTCTGACACTCCCAGGCCTAAGAAGAATTCTGTCTCGATTTTTGTGCCCTCTGCAACCTGCAATTATGGTAGTTCTGTCTCGAAATCTATGCCTGCAAGTCCGTACGGTCCGCACCTCTCCCTGGATATAGGTGATTACACCTTTTAAGTAATAAGTGTGGGTGGATATACCAAGTGGCACATGTGGCGCATTGGTTATGGGCAGAGTAGTTAAGGCATTGGGCATCGCGAAGGTTCTAGGGTTGAATCCCACCAGACTCCATATTTGAATGTTGGTTGTATATATATATATATATATATATATATATATATATATATTACAATATATTCACTCCCCACTAAGTTTAGCGTACCTGCTAGAGGTACTTCCAACAACTTCTAACATTGGCATGGTTCGCCATATTTGGCAGACTCGCCATATTTTTAAAACGAAATTCATTCATGGGTTAGTATTGGGAATTTCCGGGATACCATGTGTCACTCGATGATTGGGACACATGGCCCCCACTGATAAGTCTACCTATATACTAATGTTTCTTCCCCTTCATTCTATACTTGACACGTGGCATTTTCTAGGTGGTGCCACATGGCGTCACCTAAAGGTGCCACATGGCACTTTTCTATTGATCCACATGGACCCCTGAAAATCCCATTGGTGAGTGAGACATGGCATCCTCTGGTGCTGCCACATGGCATGCTAATGTCAACATCCTGTACGATGATGTTACCCTGCCATGTCAACTGATGATGTCATGTTGACATCAGTAGTATGGATGATGATGTGCCCTCCTCTTGACTGTCCCTATTTGACTGCAAATATCATTCAAACCATAAATTTGTTTGATGATCCATTTGTGTCGTTAGAAATATTGTGACGTGCTCTTCACGATCATGCCATTTTCACTGAGTTTTTGGAACTTTGAATTTTTTCCATTTCTCTACCTGTTGGATCCATTATGAGCATTATGAGTTGCCTCTATGAGTTCTAATTTATTCTTATCCTTCTTTGGATCCTTTTTGGATCACGCCTTACCACTGAGAGTTTTTTGGACCACCAAAAACTTTCATCAATCAACTGGTAAGTTAGGGAAGAGTCCCCTCACTTTGTCTTTCTTGATCCACTTTGCCTTGTTTGGATGTGTGCCTTTTAAGCTTACTAGAAGATAATCAACATCACTCCTAAGTGAAGTCCTCATCATCCTGTCTAGGATGATATCTTCCTATAGCTCATCCAAGTACTCAGGTGAAAACTCATCAACTGATGGTATTGAAACTTCCTCATCTTGATCCATGACCATGGGAGGCCAAAAAAGTTTCAAGTTCTCAATGTTCACAACTGAGTAAATATACATATAACGTGGAAGATCTAGATGAAAAGCATTGGTACCACTTTTTTCCAAGATAGTGAAGGGTCCATAACAAATGGGCTTGATTTTCTTTCCTTCACCCTTCAATCTCTCCTTGTTGATGTGAATCCATACCTGGTCTCCAACCTGGAACTGATGATCAACCCTGTGCTTGTCATGTTGAGATTTAGATTGTGCTTGAGTCTTCTCCAACTGTTCCCTAACTTCTTGGTGTAACTGTTGAATCCTCTAGATGAACTTGCAGGCTCTGTCCTCTATTCGTTCTTCATTTACATTGACATCTCTCCCATACATCAAGTTGAACGGAACCTTTGGTAGGTACCCAAAACATGTCTCAAAAGGTGAAATATGAGTGGATGAATGTAAATATTGGTTGTACACATGTTGTACATAGGGTATCTGTTCATCCCATACCTTGGGATGCTTGCTGCAGTAGCCTCAAAGAAAAAGTACCACTGTTGGGTTTACCACCTCTGTTTGTTTGTCGGTCTGTGTATGGAAAGAAGTGATCTTCTTCAATTTGGTTTCCATCATTCTCCACAAGCTAGTCCAAAATTCCCTAAGGAATCGAGTATCTCGATCAGAGACGATAGATGTGGGTAATCCAAAGTGAAGACAAACATGCTGAAAGAAGATATTAGCAGTCTGCTTAGCAGTGATCTGCTTTTTACAAGGCATCAAGATACACATCTTGTTGAACTTGTTATCACCATAACAATTTTTCTTTGATGGAATACAAGTCTCGAAAGTTGGAGAGGATCTACATCGAGGTGGATACGTGATAGTTTGGAGGATCAAGTCACATCTAGCAGAGAAGGGCCAATATAGCAGAGGCACAAAAGTTGATGGGGCCCGTTGGGCCACAAATCTTAAACATCCTATATTGACGGTTAGGAAACATATCGGGTGAGGAAATAACGTGAAGGTTAATCACTTGAGAGTAAGCTGGGGAAAATACTATGGTTTCACCTCGCAGACACATGGTGCCTCCAGAGCCATATCGGGGAGAAAAGCGGTCTACCCAAAACCGTTTTGTCTCACCCCCGATATCGAAAAGCACATATAAAAGGAGGGCCCCGATCATTATTTTATGATATTTCAAATCATTCAAACATTTGAAAATTGGTGCAAACACTCTATTCGAAACTGAAGCTCAAAAGTGAATCAGACTCGCACATTCTCCGTTGATTCACATGTATTTTTCATCATGGCCATGAATCCTGTCATTTTATCTATAATAGAGAAAGACCCCACCTCTAAAGAAGAAGCCCTAATTGATAGGGACTCTGATGTATTTGACACAGAAATAACCATCTCACCCATTTCCATTTCCAGAACCAATTTGTTAGACAATGTCGGGAAACGAATACCCTTCCTCGAAGCGGCCCAAGCCTCCATTACCCCTTATGTTGTCGAAGTTGCTTTCCCTTTCCTAGAGTTCATAAGCTGGTGTGCAGAACGGCATTCAAAAGAAGAAAAGGTCATTTTGAATAAGTTAGGGTTAGAGGTCTTATGCGAAATAGATAGCCCGTCAATTTGACACGCCCTAAGTATACAAGAGTCTTCCCCTGTAGCTTCAGAGCCCTTCGAGGAAGAGAAACTGATCACAATCTATAGAGAATGTCCCCCAAAGTCAAAACCCTATTTTAACAGACCATTGTTAAACCTGAACATCATTCTGAGAGTCTATCGTTACCTATCAGTGTAAGCATCATGGTTATTGAGGTCTAGTGGGCCTGCCCCATACTCAGTCAAATTCTAGGATTGGACAACGACAAGTTTGTAGTAGAGGTCATGTTGGGTTTCTTGTTGATATTTTTTCAGTCAAATTCCATTCAGTCGGTCCGTATCAGTTTTAAAGAGTTCATCGCTGACAATATGCATACACAGGTGGTAAATTTTAATTCATTGAGACACTTTAGGTATCACACACACTTGCTGAGAATGTTCCTGGAAACGAATAAGACAAAGTTCCTTGAAGATGCATTCATCTTAACTGAATGAAAAAGGATCACAAAGCTCATTTTTATAAACAAGATGATGTCCAAAGTTTATAGCTTGATCTTCAGCACCGTCCTGCTAAGGGTTTTGGAAAAAATGAAAAGTTCTTTACAACCTAGTCCAGAGAATATGGTAGGAGATTGGGTGTTGTTCATGCACTCTACTGTGATTTGGGTATATGGTTATCAAGAAGGACCTTAC
The DNA here is from genome assembly GCA_000966675.3 of Picea glauca. Classification (NCBI taxonomy): domain Eukaryota; kingdom Viridiplantae; phylum Streptophyta; class Pinopsida; order Pinales; family Pinaceae; genus Picea; species Picea glauca. The sequence continues at coordinate 107,156 of JZKD02S0136308.1, forward strand.
CTTTTTCTTGTTTTCTTAACTCCCAGATTCTTTGCCCTAGAATTCATTAGGAAAAGAATCATCTCAGAAACAAAACATTTTCTAAAGATGCACAAAGCATCTAACTTAAAGTTTCCCTTCATAATAGGACCCTTTGTGGTAAAAACTAGATCTTGTTTGCCTCAGATCTAGGCCAAGGTCAAAGAATTTGGATTTGCACAGTTACAAGGGAGGAAATATGATCTACATTAGGTCATATCTAAGAGAATACTGATGAGAAGACAAGGCCCCTACGAGCATGATCACGTTGAAGGATTTGATAAACTGGCAAATCTGGAAACCTGTGTAGATATGGAAGTCACTTTGCAACCTGATCAGACACAACAAATAGAGTCATCCCCACAGCAAATCCAGACATAGAAAAATTCTCCAAGGTTTATTATTAAAGCTCCCAAGATGAGTATTTATAACAAGAGGAGCAGTTATGTTAAGAACCTGAATAGATCTACAAATATAATCACCAAAAATATTGAATACACAATAGATCCATAAAGCAAGATAGAATAAACCACACTTTATTATTACCAAACCCTTGAGGTAGGGCAACACCATACAATGGATCCTATTATGGAAGGGATCCTCTCCTATTCACTTGCCTCTTCGAGGGGGCATCCTCCTATTGAGCTACAACTCACAATACAATATTTCTCTTCATGTCCCCTTAAATTACTTGAACCCTTTTATATAATGCTATCATCACCTAAGAATATTCTAGATGAGGAATCTTCTAGAAGTAGAACCTTCTAAGAAGTCCTCTTACATTTATTATATCTAACTATTCATTTATTATATTTATCTACAATAATGGGCCTTATTTAATAATATAGTGGACCCAGTCCACCTTACATTGAATGGCCTCCACTATTATCACTATGGGCCCTCTGGTCCCCCACTACTATCTCTATAGATACCTTACATTCCATCCTCCTTATAAAAGCGTTGTCCTCAACGCTTGATGTACAACCATATACCAGGGTCCCATGGATAAGTGTGGACCATAGTGCTGAAGTATACTAGAGAACCAAGGTCCCATTGAGAAATGGAGGCCACCATGCTGAAGTAGTCCAACTACCATTGTAAACCAGGGTCCCATGTCCAATTGCTCATGTGAACCCCACATGGAAGATATCGACACCTAATAACCAACTGAAAATGATGCTCCTAGTACTAAAACCTATCATGTGGATCCAGATAAGAATATTCTTCCACATAGTGGGAGATGATCAAAGATGAATCTAGAATGAACAATACCATTGTATAATATGCAAGATAGACGCTAGTAACTAGCTCATGATGTGGGACATTGATGTTCTCTACAGAAGGTGGAGTAGAGTCATCAAATAAAATATGGAAGTGGTTGTCATCCCAAAAATGACAACTATCCATATACCAATCATCACAATCGTCCTCAAAATCATACCAAACATATATTTATTGATTATATTCATCCCTGATATCTTCTATAAGAAATCTCTCCTGCATGTTATCCAATGAATCTTGAATACTACGAAAACTATCATTGAGGCCATCTACAAAGCCATCCAATCTGTCATTCAATGTGTCAAACAATTGGGCTTTGAATGATTCAGTAATTTGTAGAATTTCTTTAAGGGTTTGAGAAGAAATAGCCATATGATCACCCTATGAAAATTTTTGAACTTTTGTAGTCCAACCGCCATCATGAAAAACTCAAAAAGTAGAACAATAAATTACTCCAAAAAATCGTGACGTTTTCCGGAAAAACCCTTAAAAACTATTGAATTTAAAATGCTCAAACTTCACTTCCCGGACTCTGTTTCGGATGATTGTTTTTCTAAAATTGGGTTAAATTGTGAGAGGAACTCAAATCTGTAATTTGTTTGGGCAAATTTGGCTTCCATGTGCTACAAAAAAAAAAAAAATTGCGTCGCTGTCCGTAGAAAAAACCCTGAAAAATTGCAGATTTTAAAACATCAATATCTTGACTTCCCGGACTCCGTTTCAGACGATTTTTTTTTTTCAAATTGGGTGTTTTTATGAGAGGAAATCAGATAATAAACCTTTTTTGGAAAAAGTTTCATATAAATATACCAAAAATTACTGGAATGTCGCAACCCTCTTTTTTCTTCTTTGAAAAAAAAAATCTGCAAAAATAAAAAATATTTGCCCACAATGGCTGCCAAGGAAAGTGCTCTAATACCACTTGTTAAGAACCTGAATAGATCTACAAATATAATCACCACAAATAATGAATACACAATAGATCCACAAATCAATATATAAGAAACCACACTTTATTATTACCAAACCCTTGAGGTAGGGCAACACCATAGAATGGATCCTATTATGGAAGAGATCATCTACTGTTCACTTGCCTCTTCGAGGGGGAATCCTCCTATTGAGATACAACTCACAATACAATAATTCTCTTCATGTCCCCTTACATTGCTTGAACCCCTTTATATAATGCTACCATCACCTAAGAACATGCTACCATCACCTAAAAACATTCTTACATTTATTATATATAACTATTCATTTATTATATCTAGCTACAATAGTGGGTCTTATTTAATAATATAGTGGACCTAGTCCACCTTACATTGAATGGTCTTCACTATTATCACTATGGACCCTCTGGGTCCCCACTACTAACTCTCTAGCTGCCTTACAAGTTCAGAGGCCTTGGGCACCGTTAGTCAGCAAAATGTTCTCAAGAAGGTGAAGATCACATAGTCCCCACAAATAGTAAACCTGGAGGAGGAATAACCTAAGGAGAAAATGATCATGGAAATGGTGGAGAGAAGAACCAAAAAAAAAGAGACTAATACAGAGAGCATTCAACAGGGTGGAAGCAGCTCAATGGATTTCAGCAGCAAGAAACATGTCTTTATCAAGACACCTGGGGCAGTCTACCAATCCAAAGAAGATTTAGCGAATCAATATGTTGTGAGGAAATATGGCCAATAGTGAAATAAGATATTTGTTACCCGAGGTAGAAAGAATATCCCAACACAAGTCTTCCTTGTTCTCAATCAGAGATGTAGCAATAAATACTTTTAACATAACGGTGGAAGATGAGGATAAAGTGTCTGAAATCAAGTTGCATTATGAAAATATTGGTGCCCTAGACAAGGTAAAGTACCACAGAAATTCTAGTGACATGTTATATTTAGACTACTTGAGTCTGATTCTGAGGGTTTCAAGACTGACAACCAATGCACTCAAATTTGATGGACAATTGAAGAAGGAAAAAGCATCCAGGAGAGCCTGGCAGACACAAGTAAAAATATTGGAATCTCAAGACCCTCAAGGGGTAAAAGATTCTTTAGATGAGAAAGAGAAGATGATCCAAATCTTGAAGAAGAAGGTGAAGATATATTCCACAAAACATACACAAACAACAGATCTAGTTGTTCTAAAGCAAGGAAAGGAGACATTTAGACAAGAAGCACTAAATTACAAAGCCAAAGTATTGTAACTGGAAAAGGAAAAAGAAATTTGGTCACAAGGACAGGCAACAAAATCATACATGGTGGCTATTGTACCTTCTACTATAGAAAATGGATCAAGAACTGATGGATTGGTTCAAGCTATGTCCCAAGTAATCTTAAAGACAGGGGAGATCAAGATCCTTAAGGAGGTCATAGAAAATTTGTAGCAAGAGATGAAAATGAAGGATGAAAACATGGACCAATTACAAAAGGAGAATCAATATTTTCAAGAAAGGGTGAACAAGCTGAAGACAAGGTTGAAGGGAAAAGTACTGTTGCAAAGAGATAAACATGTAATCTGGTATGTTGTTGCTATTGAAGCTTCTAATTTCAGGGTTTATCTAGATTTTATAAATGACAAGGACAACATGGCTATCACTGCTCAAAGCAGATGTACTATTGTTAATGAGACACTGGCGAAAAATCCCTCGGAATGGGCTCAAAATGTTATTAATTTGCTAAATTATGTGCCCACTGTTGATATTTAGACCATTGGGGTAAAAGACAGAACTGCACTGATCATTTGGGCCAGGAGGATCATCACTAAGAACAATTTTCTCAAGTCGGTTCAAACCAAAGCTGTGAAAATAGAACAACGTATACATGAGTTTAAGGATACATTTGAACAATTGTTTATCAAGGGCCTCCCACCATTTTGGGATGGTAAAGGGAAATTATATGATCAAGAGGAATACAATTCTCTCCTCACTCAGTGCAAAATGGATCATTCCAAATTTGAAGGCCTAGAAGAGAACCTGAAGGGACTCAGTTTGGTGGAATATTTGGCAGCAGACTTTGAGATTTTGAATCATTTTAACATAGTAAAGACCAGGCTGAAAACTATGTCTTATTCTACTTTCATTGATCTGGATATTCTAATAAAGGAAATGATGGATTACGATATTCCTTCTAAATCACAGTGGAAGGAGATCGTGCGGCTAGGCAGGACGAAATGCAATCTTCCAGGGACCAATAAGTAACCTCCAAGTGTCACCAAATTGACAAGTTTGACAGGAGATTAGAGAAATATAGATGGCATAGAGGAAGTCGAGCAGTCATAGTGATCCATCCCTAGTTTAAGAAACTTTTTTTGTTTAAATAATTGTAAATCAATTCACCTACCGAAACCGTTGGCTTGTAATTATTTTAGTCATTTTTAGAAATTGAAATGCTTCAGTTTCGACCATTGTAATTGAACTATATAAGTACTAGGAGTTTTGAATGAATTAATGTTGTCATAAGTGTAAGGGAACCTTCTTAGTTGTTTTGAACTACATTGTAATTTTATGGAGCTGAATTGAATACATATGCAGAAGATTTTGAAGTCTCTATAAAAAGATTCTAATGGTGGTGATATGAGTTTTGTTTTCTCTCATTGTATGTATTTCCCGTGTTCTTTATTTCCATTTGCACCATATTCTATATAAATTGGATAGTTAAAATCTCGAAATTCATCTTGTGATGTTCTCGGCTTAAGTAATTTAAACTATGTGAATTTCCTCTTAACTAATTCAGAATTCATTTCAGTAATGCTCTAATGTATTTATTTGTTTTCTCTTTCTTCTTACACCCTTCTTAAACTCAATTAACAAATTGGATTCATTACCTCATTTAGCCTTTATCCTCTCGAGAGTTCTACCGGTAAGTCATTATTTTCCTTCAATTTCATAATTTCGACTCCATAGCCCTACCTGTTGGAAGATTGATTGTTGTCATTGATGTCAACCCTAGTCCTGGGTTTTGGACCACAATATTGATGAAGGTATTTGAACATGAAGGACAATGCACATGTAGATACAACACCCATGGATGGATAATATACATCATGTTGTTTCCGGTGGTATGTGGCACATCATGTGGATCCTCATGGTTGAGGAGAAATAAATTTTTAAAGATGACAAAGTGAATTGAAGAAGGAAGTACATGTAGGCCCTTAAGATAATTAAAGAACAAAATTACAAAATAATAAAGTGTCAGGTCGGCCCTAATGTTAAAAGGAAGTGACATAAATGGTATAAATAAATATCATTATACATTCATTTGATACACGAGTCAAATTTCAGAGGAAATCAAAAGTAAAGAAGGCTGGATTTCAAGGGAGGATGAAGTCTTTTGGTGATGTGTTCTAAGGTATGTTATTTTCAGGTCATCTTACCATTTTCTCTATAACTTGTTTTTATAGAATGATTCAGATGGTGAAATTGTTATGGTATTGAGAAGACATATCAAGGGACCTATGGTAAAATTTTTAGCTCTTGATTCATTATAATTATGGAGATACACTCTGTGGAAGATAGGGTTTTTGACCAGTCCTAAGGCTAGTCAATAAACAGGGGTTCCGGGTAAAATAATCATAATTTATTCATAGAGAATCCAAATGAAGTGGGACAAATTGCATTGGAAATATTATGAACTGTATTTTCTTGTGTGATAGTTTTAGAATCTGATGTTAAATATTGAGCGTGGGGTATTCTGTACAAGTTCGGTCTCCTGAATAAACCAGAATTGAACAAAGTCTATCATTCTCTCTATAACTTCTTTTTGGGGAGGATTCAAGGAGTGAAACTTGGAGATGTTTCAGAGAATACATTGAGTAATATTATATATGGGATCAGAGTATTCCAAAAATTGAATAATTTCATAAATTAAAGAAATCTCAGGAAGCATTATCAGGTTTTATGTGATGGTTGGTTGATGCTGATGATTTAATGTAAAGTTTTATTATCTCTCATATATTCTTGGGTGGAAGGAAGGGGAAAGTATGGAGAGTTAAATCCTCTCTTGATATTGGAGGATTGTATATTCCTCTTGGAGGTTTATCCATCCCTTTACATTTGGAAGCTGTAGCTACCTTTGGAAGTCATTACTTCCCTTGAACAATAACTATTGATTATTT
>JZKD02S0136308.1:121453-137293 GCA_000966675.3 Picea glauca
TGCACTAGATTTGGGGGACCCACCATATTTTTAAAACGAAATTTGTTCATGAGTTAATATTGGGCATATCTGGGATGCCACGTGTCGCCCGATGATTGGGCCACATGGTGCCCACTGATAAGTACACCTATCTTATTATGTTTCCACCTTGTTATTCCATACCTTACATGTGGCACATCCTGGGTGGTGCCATGTGGCACTTTTCTACTGGTCCACATGGACCACTGAAAATCCCATTGGTGGGTGACATGTGGCAGCCTCTGGTGCTGCCACATGGCATGCTGACATCAAAAACTCATATGATGATGTCACCCTACCATGTTAGTTGCTAATGTCAGCAATACAAATGATTATGTGCCCCCCCTACTGACTGGCCCTGTTTGAACGCACCTTTGACCGTGAATATATTTCAAACCATAACTCCATTTTATCAGACATTTTCATCTTTATAAATCTTGCGACACGCTATTCAAAGTCATGTCATTTTCACTGAGTTTTGGGAACTTTGAATTTTTACCCTTTCTCTACCTAATGCATCCATTCTTAGTGTTCTGAGTTGCCTCTGTGAGTTATGAGTTATTCTTAGCCTTCTCTGGATCCTTTTTGGATCAGTAGGTAGTATTCCCATTTTGATGGTTTATCCATCACATACATCCTCAATAACTTGATTCATCCTCTCTGTTTGTCCATCTGATTTGTGCTAAAATTCAAATTTGTTCCAAATCCCTTGAATAATCCCTTCCAAAATTTTGATGTAATTTTTCGATCTTTGTTAGATGCAATTATCTTGGGTATACCATGTAATCGAGCAATTTCTCTCATATAAACATCAACAATTTTGGCTACCTTGTGAGTGAGATTTAATGGAATAAAATGAGCATATTTAGTAAGCTTATCCACCACAACCATAATAAAATCATGTTGCTCGCTTGTTCTAGGAAGTTTGGTTTTGAAATCCATTGTTAAACCTTCCCATTTCCATTCAGGAATGGGTAATTTCTACATCAACCCAGCTGGGTGTATATGCTCAACCTTTACCTTTTGAAACTCCAAACATTTGGCAATAAAATCAACAACTTCTTTCTTCATTCTTAGCCAATAATATTGTCTCTTGACAGCTGCAATAGTTTTCTGATAACCTAGGTGCCCAACATAAAGTAAATTATGCATTTCTCTCAATATCATATTTTTCAATTCCTGGTAATTTGACACATAAATTCTTCCCTTGTATATGAGAATTTCATCATTTTCTAGCTTAAAGTCTTCATTTTTCTGCTGCAAAATACCTTGCTGTAATTTTGCCACCAATTCCTTTTATTACAAATCTGATTTTGCAGCCTCCAAGATTATGTCTTTCAAATATGATTTGTGCATGCTTATGGTTGTAGAATGAAACTCATGCACTCTTCTACTGATTTCATCAACCAACTTGTTCTCTTTCCCTTTGATATGCTTTATATCAAAATCATATTCACTGAGAAATTCTAACCACCTGCTTTGCCTAGCATTTAGAGTTGTCTGATCAAATAAATATTTCAGAACATTATGGTATGTCCTCAGCTCAAACCGTTTCCCCATGAAGTAGTGCCTCCACTTTCTCAATGCATGCAACTCCAAATCATGAGTGGCATAGTGCCTTGCATGCTCCTTCAAATTCCTTGATTCATAGCATACAACAAACCCATTCTGACCGAGGAATCCACCAGGTCCTTCTTTACATGCATTTGTGCATACAATGAAGTCTTCATTTGTATATGCAATACTTAAAATTGGATAATTGGTTAACAATTTCTTCAAGTGTTAGAAACTCTTTTCACAATCCAATGTCCATTGAAACTTCACACCCTTCTTTTGCAAGGAAGTGATTGGGTGTGCAATCTTTGAGAATCCTTCAATAAATATCCTATAGTATCCTGCAAGGCCCATGAATGATCTGACCTCTGTCTCATTCTTTGGCATTGACCATCCTCTAATGGCTTCTATATTCTCAAGATACACTATTATCCTTTCCTCTGAAATGATATGTCCCAAATAATGAATTCACTTCTGATAAAATGAACACTTTCTCAATTTGGCATACAATGGATGCTCCCTTAATACTTGTAATACCATCCTCAAGTGTTGTTCATGCTCTTCCTCCGATTTAGAATATATAATAATGTCATTTAAAAATACAATGAAAAACTTATCTAAGTATTCTCTGAAAATACCATTCATTAAACACGTGAAGACAACTGGTGCATTTGATAATCCAAATGGCACCACTGTGAACGCATAATGACCATACCTTGTTTTGAAAGTAGTCCTTCTAATTTATTCTTATTTAATTCTTACTTGATGATAACTTGAACTAAGATTAATCTTGGAGAATATTTTTTCATCTTTCAACTGATCAAAGAGGTCATCGAGCCTTGGCAAAGGATACTTATTCTTTACAGTTACTTTGTTCAACTAATTGAAGTCAAAGCAAAGTCTCAATGTTCCATCCTTCTTCTTCACAAATAAAACTGTGGCACCCCAAGGTGACACAATTGGGCATATATGCCCCCTCTTCAGGAGATCTTCAAGTTTCATTTGAAACTCCTTCAGTTCTAGTGTACTCATCGTGTAGGGAGTCTTGGATATTGGAGTTGCTCCAGGCATCAAATTTATAGAGAAATCAATGTCTCTTTTAGGGGGTAATCTTGGTATTTCTTTAAATACCTCTTCAAACTCTTTTATGACTGCATAATCTTCAATATTTGACACTATATCCTTAGGTGTTTCTTCCATATGAGCTACAAATATTTGAAACCCTTTTCTGTAACATTTCTTTAGCTGCAATGCTGAAATTTATCTGATGGTCACTGCCCTTGGAATTACCTTCACTGTCCTTAGGTTCCCTTCCTCATCCAAGCAAGTAAATGCCTTGTTATGAAAATGATCTGAATTTATGTAGGAACACAACAAAATACACAAATAACCATGAATACAAAGATGCAATGTAAATAACACTTCATTTCATTAATATCAAAGAACTGAAATTTGTTTATAGACAGAATGGAAATAAACTAGTTAGGGCACTAATAACTTATCTCTGAGAAGAGATGTGGCGGTTAAAGGCCTCTAAAATCTATGTTACAATGAGGCTCAAAGGCATATATATTATTGAGAAACAATGGAAACCTTAAAAATCCAAAAACCTAACCCTAAGAGATGAAACACTAGAATATGGGCCCCGTCGGGGTAAATTGGTACATCAATTTCCCGGGGTCATAACTTTGGCATACTATCTTCGTTTGATGCACATGAAACATCATTATAAAGATCTATCCAAGGAATACAACTTCTCATAGAAAATATTGATTCTGGAACGAACTCATATTCGCTAGATGTTTGATGCCCAAAAACATCGTTTAGGGCCTCAAAATGGCTTCGGAAGTTCAGGACCCGAAAAGCTGCCAAAAATAGTAAATTGTGCTACAATTAAGGAAACTGAAAAAATAAAAGAAACAATGGTGGGGGTCCAAGTGGAATAGGTGGGTGGCCACCAATATCCACCTGTATCATTCCTCCCCCCTTAGGAAGAAATGGTCCCCATTGCATTGAGTTCCTCCATGAGATGAAGAAACTTCTACTGAACTTGGTCCCTGGTGAGCCACTTGCCTCGGTGAAGGAGTTGGCCTTCTTTGAAAAATTGATATAGATGGATCCTTTGTTGGCAGGTGTTCTTGATCTGTGTGTCCATAATTCGATCACTTTTGGCTTGTTCCATGCAGTCTGGATTTAACTCTGTTGGTGTGAGTTGTTCTGCCATGTCGGATGTGTCTAGTAGAGGTGGAAAGTAGGGATGAAGGTGGTCCACATTGAAAACTGGGTGCATATCAAGGAATGGTGTAATATTGAGCTCAAAGGAATTGTCCCCTACAACCTTGGTGATGGTGTATGGCCCATATCAAAGCGGGAAAAGCTTTCGGTGGGGTCCAACAAGGTGCTCCTCCTACAAATGTAGCCACACTTTGTCGCCCACCTGGAAGTTGTGTTTCACATGATGTTGATCATGTTGCTTCTTGTAATTAGCATTAGAACTGTCCAATATTTCATGAACCTATTGGTGAATGTATTGAATTCACTCAATGAATTTTTTTGCCTTGGCAGCTTTAGACTGGACATGAGTCGAATCAGCCTGAGTAGCTGCAAAGGGCATGACTACGTCAATGGGACATAGTGGATGGAATCCCAAGCCAACCTAAAAGGGGTTGTGGTCTGTTGAGCTGTGGAGGGCCTGGTTATAGCTATGTTGTACATAGGGGAGTCTCTCATCCCATGTGCATTGATTCTTTGATTTGTACATGTGAAAAATTTGTACGATCATCCTGTTGACAACCTTTGTCTGGCCATTAGTTTGGTGATGGAAAGTTGTGGACTTGGTGAGCTTGGTGTCCAGCATTGAACAAAGGCTAGACCAAAATGTATTGAGGAACCTATTGTCCCGATCTGAGATGATACACTGTGGGATCCCAAAGTGTACCCACACTTGTTCAAAGACAAGTTTAGCAGTGGCTTCTGCTGTGATATTCTTCTTGCAGGCCTCCATAATGGCCATCTTCGAGAACTGGTCGACGACCATGAAAAAGTAATCACTGCCATTCTTAGTAGAAGGAAGGCCTGACATGTAATCCATGGAGATGGATTCCCAAGGTCAACTAGGGGTAGGCAACAGAGTATAGAGGCCTTGCTTCTTGATGGTCGGTTTGGAAATGGTGCAGGCAGTGCAGGATCTGATGTACTTCCCGACATCCTATTGAAGGTTTGGCCAATAGAAATACTTCTGCAGTACTACCACTATTTTCTCGACCCCAAAATTCCTAGTGACCCGACTATAGTGTGCTTCCCAAATCATCTTGGCACACTCGCTTGAAGGAACACAAAGGCATCCCAAGTGACATTGTAGGGCATCCTGTAGGTGAAAATTTGGAACTCGATTACCCTCCAAGAGCATCTTGTATGTGTTTCCAAATTCTGGATAACTCTTGTAGAGAAGTGGCCAATCAGAAGTCTTGTGCCCACAAGATTTGAGCACATTGGTTATCGCCATGATCGGTGGTCGGATGAGGCAATATGAAACATTATTGGTGTTTCCCTTCTTCTACTTGTTGTTCAAATGAAACTGTTGCAAATATGTGGACCACTTCTGATGGTGATCATTCTACAACTTCCCTTGTGTCTGTATGAATTGCAAGGGTCGGTGCTCTGTGTGGATGATCGTTTCCTTCCCCAAAATGTAATGCTTCCATTGTTGGCAAGCCTTCACAATGGAATACATTTATTTGTCATAATTGGGTTACTTTTGTACTGTGTCGGACAGTGTCGCACTATGATATGCCATTGGATGCCTCTGTTGAGTAAGAACTTCCCCAATAGCATAGTCAGAGGAATTTGTCTCGATCTCAAATGGTTGTTGCAAGTCTGGTAATGTGAACACTGAGGAACAATAGAGACGATGTTTCAATTATACGAATGCCTTCTGTTGAGATTCCAAACAAAATATTTTTTCTTTCTCTCCTCCCTTGGTGACTTGACTCAAGGGCAAAGTGATATGAGAGAATCACAACATGAACTTGCGGTAGAAATTAGCAAGACCCAGAAAGCTACGAATATCTGTTAGAGTGGTTGGGGCTGGCCAATCTTAGATGACTTAGATCTTGGTTGGATCCACATGCATCCAACACTCATCAATAATGTATCCCAGATACTGAACCTGGGTCATGCCAAAAGTGCACTTCTCCAAATTGGCACACAACTTGTGTTTCCGCAGTGTTTGGAGGACTTGTCAGATGTGGTGGGGGTTTTCTTCCCAAGTATGGCTGAAGATCATAATGTCATCCAAGTACACTACTGCAATTGAGTTTATGAATGGCCACAATATGTTATCCATCGGCCTCATGAAGGTTGCGGGAGCATTCATCAACCCAAAAGGCATGACCATCCATTCGAAAAGGCCCTCCTTGGCTTTGAAGGCAGTCTTCCACACATCAAATGGTTCGATTGGTACCTGGTGATACCAGGAATTCAAGTCAATCTTGATGAAATATTTTTGCCCTTTGATTTGGTTCAGAAGATCATCAATCTGTGGGATCAGGTACCTATTTCGGATAGTAATCTTTTTCAACACCTGATAGTCAATATAGAGTCTCCAAGTCCCATCCTTCTTTTGCACCAACATGATCAAGCTCCCACAGGGAGATGAACTTGGAGAGATGTGACCTTTCTACAATAGCTCCTGGATCTTCCTCTTGATTTCATCATTTTCCATAACAGATCATTGATAGATTGGTCCATTTGGCAGTGATGCACCTAGGGTCAGATCGATGGGGTGCTTGACCTGACAGTGTTGAGGCACCTCGACGGGTGAGGTGAAGATGTCCCTGTACTCCTCCATGAACTTGTCCATTTGTTGTTGTCATGCATAGGATCCCTGTCTGGAGGTCATGGCCACAGTCTTATTCTTTCCCCAAGGGCAGATCATCAGGAAAAAAACTTTCTCGGTTTGGGAAATGGGCTTACTACATTTTTTTGCAATAACCAAAGAGATAGCGGCAGGTGGTGGTACCTCTGGTATCCTATACAATGTATTTCCCAAGGTAACAATAATAACGAGAGGTCAGGACTCATACACAACATGTCGCTTCCACAAGTATGGTTGGCCTAATAATACATCACAAACATCAAGAGGAGCAATGTGACATAATACCTCATCGGTGAAGGGCTTGATGTTATAGGGAAGGGGACACTGCTGGCTGACAGATATCCCATCCTTGGTGAAGCCACCTGATAGTGTATGGTTGTGGGTGTGATGTGGTCAAAAAGCCCAACTACCTCACAAAATCTGCTGAAATGAGGTTCTTTTGGCTCCCACTGTCGACAATGAACTGTAGCAGGGAACCCTTTACCCACATCTGGGAGTGGAAGATATGTTCCTCCTCCTCTGGATCTTCTGGTTCTTCCTTTTGGATCTTCATGGTGGAAACGGTGGCATTGGGCTTTGCATCAATAATCTACTTCCCTCTTTCATTCCCCTTCTTGGGTTTTGATTCAATGTCAAAGCATGCATCTGATTCAGAATACCTCATCTCATCTACCAGTGACTGTTTGGCCCTACACTCACTTGTTTTGTGAGTGGAGCTCTTATGGAACTCACACTACTTTTCCGTGTACCTCTTCGGCTTCATGGTGTTGTTTTTTGCTTGCGTATTTGGGAGGTCTTGAGCCACCATGCCTTGGATTTGTCCTTTGTTCTGCGGTTTGGGGGTACCTTTCACTTGCTTTTGATTCGCAGATCCAAAGTCTCGCTTATTTTGTTTGAATTTATGCTCAATATTGGCAACATACCAGTATGTCGTACCAAGTGAGGAGATGTCGAGGAACTCCATTTCCTCCTGAATTTATCTGTGCAGATAGTTGCGGTACTTCAGCACCAAATGTTTCTCCTAATATTTTATACCCAACTTTTTACGTAGGGTATGGAATAGATTCATCAGCTCATGCACATCTTGATCCCTTTACTGCTGCAACGTAGTCCATTGTATGTACTTGTCCTCATATCTCCCCATGTGATAATATTGTTTCTTGATGGTGTCTCAGAAATAATTCCAAGTGGGTATGACCGAGAATAGAGAGGGATCCTCCTTGTTATTTTTCTCACAGTAGGTTTCCCACGAGTCCTTGACATGGGGGGTGACTTTGAGTAGTGAAAAAATAATCTTCTCCCAGTCAGAAAAGTCATGAACCGAGAAATATCCTTCTAATAGATTCAACCATCTATCTATGATGTCTTCATCTATTTGGCCATCAAATATGGGAATGCTAAATTTTACTTGTATCTTAAAAGGGGTTGCACCTCCAGAGTGGTTGTTGGAAGAAGATGCATCGCTAGTGGGAAATCGTTGAAGGATCTGGGTGAAGTTATCGATCATCGTGTTCCTTTATTTTTCAAGGGCCTCCTCTAGCAATATTTTGATAGGATATCCTGCTCCCTCATCTTTCTTTTCCTCCCCCATGGGTGGCCATCAGGGTTTGCAAGGCCGACCCTGTAAAGTTTCAACCAGATTGAGCCGACCTAACTCCTTATACCCTGACCTCGTTGGGGACATGCAAAGAAGGATCGAGAAAGAGGAGACCACTCTAATACCACTAATATGAATTTATGCAAGAACATAACAGAATACACAAATAACCATGAATACAAATATGTAATGGAAATAACACTTCCTTTCATTAATATCAAAGAACTGAAATTTGTTTATAGACATAATGGAAATAAACTAGCTAGAGCATTGGTAGCTTATCTATGATAAGAGATGTGGTGGCTAAAGGCCTCTAAACTTTGTGTTACAATGAGGCTCGAAGGCCTCTATATTATTGAGAAACAATGGAAACCCTAAACATCCAAAAACCTATCCCTAGGATATGAAATGCCAGAATATGGGCCCCGTTGGAGTAAATTGGTACATCAATTTCCCAGGGTCATAAATTTGGCATACTATCTTTGTTTGGTGCACATGATACATCATTAGAAAGATCTATCTGAGGACTACAACTGCTGATAGTGAATAGCGAGTCTAGAACAAACTTATATTCATCATACGTTTGATGCCCAAAAAAACATCGTTTAGGGCCTCAAAACGGCTCTGGAAGTTCAGGACCCAAAAAAATGCCAAAATAATAAATTAGTCTACAATTAAGGAAACTGAAAAAATAAAAGAAACAATGGCAGGGGTCCAAGAGGAATCTGGATCAGACAGTCTAGGATAACATGATGTTGGTCCAACCAATCCATCCCAATTAGACAGTCATAGGAACCTAAAGTGAAGATGTTCAAATCTTCCCTGGTGTTCAGTCCATTCATGTCCACAGGAGATGCCTTAACCATCTCATTAAATTTTCTTTTGGCTCTGGTAGCTAGCTGCACCAACCAATATTTTCCATGCTTACTTCTTGGAAAATTTCCACCATCTTAGGATCTATATAACTATGACTAGCTCTTGAATCAATTAAAATAACAATGGTTTGGTTGTTGATCATCATACCTTCCACTTCAATCATATGTGATTGATACTCTGCTTGCTTGTTGTCTAGGGATGCATAGATCCTTGGTACACTTCTGCATATGTCCTCCACAGTTTCATCTTGTTGTACATTGTGAGCAGTTCTCACTTTTTCACCTCTGTGAGGACAATCTCTAGACATATGATCTCCTTTCCAACCCCAACATTGAATAGGTGGTTTCCTTGGCCTTTGAACCCTTGTCTTAATCGTTCTGGGTTCTCTATAATTTGGTTGTCCCTAAGGATTATTTATGAATAATGGTGGCTTAGTTCCCTTCTTTCTCTGATCCATCTTGAATTTCTTCTTGTCTTCCCAATCTTTTTGGAAAGTTGGCCTTGCTTTTTGCTGATCTTATAGGAATTTAGATCACCTTATGGTCTCCTCCAATGTTTTGGGATCATCATATTGTATTTTTTCACTGATGAATGATGGAAATCCACTCCAATACCTATGAATCTTAATTGTCTCATCCTTAATGAAAGAAACATACTTCAACAGTTATAAAAACCTTCTTTCATATTCATCTATGGTCATACTCCCAAGTTTGAGTTCAAAGAACTCTTTTATTTTCTTGCCATAGTATCTCTTAGTTAAGTATTTCTTTTCGAAATAATTCTTGAATTCCTTCCAAGTAACATTTTTCTCTTTAATGTGATGCACCTACACAAGCTGATCCCACCACATGGATGCCTTTCCCTTGAGTTGATAGATAGAAATTCTTCCCTCTATATGAGAAGAATAATTATGCAATTAAAAATACTTTCTCATGCCCAAAAACCATGTCTCTACCTCTTCATCCTTCTTGTGCTCACCATCAAATGTAGGAGGTTTGATTTTATTCATTTCTCCTCGTAGCTCATCCACCCCAGACCTCTTATGCTTATTGATAGGGGATGGAATTGAGATGTTGTGTACTCTCCTATTGGAATTCCTCGGGGAGTGATGGTCATGTATGCTAACACTTCTTGTTCTTCTTGTCTCATTAGGAGACCTGTGACTTCCTGATTTGCTTGAGCCACTATCCTTATCCAATTTATTTTATATTATGTTCAATCTCTGCATTAAATTCATGTCGAAGTCCTCCTGTTGCTCCTTGGATTTCATAAGCCTTTCATTATTAGATTTATGGCTTTGGACATCCTTCTGCAAGTTTTTAATGGTCTCTACCATATTCATGTTTTCATCCTTTCCTTCTCAATGTCCATTTGATTTTGTTCCTTCAATGCCCATATGGACATCCATCCCTCTAATCTCATCTTCCAGACTGTAATCCCCATGTGTATCTTCCATACCTCTGCACTCTGTACTGATCCTGGTTTGATCCAGTTGTTGTTAAATCTACAAAAATGTGCAGCCAACAAAACTTTGTCACGTTAACTTTATCAATTTCATGAAAAATATGAACCATTCTGGTTCAATAATACATCAGACTTGTTTCTTCTTATTTTATGAGAAATTGTATGTTCAACTCAATTTTCTAGGTGAATAGTTATATTCTACTGTTCAATACCTTTCCAACGCCTTTTACCATGCCCAATTCTGAGTCTTGATAAGAAATTTATGGCCTTTTGAGGTTAGTTGGGTCTTAAAATTTACCCTCCAATATTTGTCCTGTAACATCCTCATGAAAGCTCTGTTTGACGAACGATTTACACCATTAGAAATATCTCTTCGGGCTCTTTAATTTGAGCTGCAGAGACATAGTGTATCTTGGTACACTCTTTTCTTGAGGTTTTTGAGTAGCTAAAAATGTTGTTTAGGGCCTAAAAAATCTGCTGCAAAAAGATGACCTTCAAACAATATAAAAATGTGGTAGAAAATTCATTGGTTTTTTGTTGTTGTAGACCATCCAAATGAATTTGCGCGCACAAATTTGAAAATTTACATCCATATTTAACCTGCGCAGCAACACCATAAGGTATCGCATGCTCCATGAACCTTTAACCAATGTGGATCACTTCTCTGTCACGCCAATATCTAGTGCACACTACTTTTGTGTCGCGCACAAATATCTACCGCACACAATTTTGGTTCATGCACTAATACCTGTTGCGTGTAGTTTTTGTGTCACGTGCTAATATTCCTCACACATTGCACTCTACTCTCTGCACCATGCCAAATTTTAGTATGCTCCCATCGTGCACCAATACTTCATGCACACCATTAATTAAACTGTCACGCGGCAGGAAAATACCCACATTATGCGCACACCAACAAAATTCCTTTTGTGCTTTGCCAATATTGTGCACACCACACACTCCATTATTATGTGTGTGCACACCCAATCCACACCACACAATTCTAAATTTAGTGCACACATATGAGCACTGTTATTTTTCGTGCATTACCACTCTGCACCGTGCAGAGCCAAATTTAAGTGCGCACACCCACGTGGTAATATTTTTCGTACAATACCACTCTGCACCACACAACGCCAAATTTAAGTGCGCACACCCGCGTGCCAACGTTTTCCATCCATCACAAGATTTTCACTGTGCATCATGCATTTTTAGTGTGCACACTTGCGCACATTCCTTTTTATGCGCATCAATTCCTCGTGAATTCCACTGCAGAAATTGGGGTTTTTGCCTAACGTTTTCCCAATTTTCATCATAGACATTATGCAACTATGAAATTTGTTCAATTTCACCATGATAACATCAATTCAACCTCTGCAAAAAAAAATGTTGTTGGTTGACATTCTTGGAACGGGTTTTTCCCAGACTCAATTCACAATTTGAGAATTTTAATCAACTAATCTCGCTCCATCTGTCATGGCTTCCCTATAACTTCAAATTCAACCAATTCCAGGTATGAATGTGCTAGAATAGATATTAAATTAAGAATATCTCACCACTTGGCCAAATTTCTCAATTTTCCCATGAATTTAACAACATAATTTGGGGTTTTTTTCCAATTCCACGTAATTACTTCTACTTTTTACCATCGACACTCTGTAACTTGAAATTTGGCCACTTCAAAATAATTCTCTGTGAAATTTCACTTCAATTAAACTTGTTCAACCCATCCAGGCTTAGTATTGAAAACTGGAGCTCTGATACCATATTTTAGCATCCCCAACATCCAATTAGGCTATGCCACATAAAATTTTCGAATTGTATACAAAATTAAAACATATACACACAGAAAATCTTGTGGAACTTTATATATATATAACTTAAAATAGACACATACATTTTGCAAATGCACATATTCATACAAAATAATAATAAAAATACACATGCATCACACATAGGAAAAACCCATAAAAATAAATGCATAAATAGTAATGCAGCATGTAATTTAACACACAATTGACACTTATCTTGTTAAAAATATCACCAACTGTGTGCAGACCTTCCACGAACCTCCCAGCCTTATACCACACTACTCATCACTCTCAATAGTGGATCACCCCCGAGCTGGGACTAAACTCCACCTGGGTAAAGGGATTCCTAACCAGGTTAATGTATCTTAGACAACAGGAAAGACTCTGTCACAAGTGCCAACTCAAACTAACATCTTATAGTCCCTCACTCCCCACATTCCTGTCCCACCCCAAGAAGTGTGCCCCTTGTCTGCTCAACAGTCCTTCAGATGCACCCCTTGCTTTCTGAGGCTTCAACAATAGGTCAGATAGGAAGTCTCAGAGCCCTGTAGCTACAGTTGGGCACCTTCCAAAAATCAATTCCCAACAATTCTCTCACCTAGAGATAATTTCTCACAGGCTTGACAACATGCCTCTTCAATATCCCACGGGCATGACAACCCATGTCTTCAGTCTAGTTCCTAAGCTAACCAGGTACATGTACATGTACATATATGGGTATGGTACTGGTTTAGATACGGTACAGGTACAATGATAGTAACAGAAAGGTACAGAGGACAACTGAATGAGTCAGTGCATGATGATGGAAATGATTGGGAAAAAGAACTAAGTCCAAACTATATGTATGCATGTTCCCAACTTGACACTTGTCATGTTGAGAGCTACTTTGGCCCACTTGTCCCCATCCTTAGAACTTAGGATAAAATAATTATCCATACTTTGTACTTTAAGGAATATTAATATAATATTCCTTTTTTTGGCTTAAGCTCCCTAGCTTAGCCACTTATCCTTAAATTTTAGTCCCCCCTTTCCCTAACTAGTGGAGTTTAGTCCCCCATACTCTTTTATCTTGGTCGATATAAATGCAATGATGTATTATATTAATGATAAGACATACACAAAAATAGGCTCACTGGCCTTTAGCATCTAGGCTCTCTAGCCTAATTCATCAGATAAGCCTCCTAGCTTATAATAACTGGCTCACCAACCTATACCACACAACATATACACAAAGGCTCCCTGGCCTCAAAATCACATGCACTTAAGTTTGTTGCCTGCGGTATCTTGAAATGTGCACACTTCATCATTTTAGTGTGCAGTACATGTGCACACTATACCATGGAAGGTGCATGCAAAATGATATCAAACAACTCACCAAATTAAGTACATTTGCATTTAAATTTAAAGTTGGGGTTCGGCCTAGGGGTATTACAACTTATTTCATTTAGATTAAGGATAAATAATGGATTATATGTCAATGTACCATGATGATAGGAATATGGAATAATAGTTGAAGAACCACCTTTAATAATATCAATTATATTAAATAACTTATGTTGATATAGAGAAAATTCTTAAATGACTTAGTATATATGGTTTATAGACTATAAGAAGTTCAACATACACAAAAGGTGAATTGTGTTTTTATGAGAGTCAAAATAGTGGTTGTGAAAACCTTATCAATGAAAGACACACACACACACACACACACACACACACTTCACTCGTGAACAACTATTGAATCCCATGGATATAGATAAGTAAATGTTGTTGTAAACTTGTGAATTACTTACGGGAATGAATGGGAATGATAAATTAATAATGGGAAAAATAAAAAGTTGAGATTACCTTATTAGATATCTCTTCCTAATTTTAGGAAAATAAATGGGATGTAACACCCTTCTCGGTGTTATCTTCTCAAGAGTACAATTTCATTGATTGCATAAATTGCATCTAAGAAGATTGCATAAATTTACATCAAATTAGATTGTGAAAATTAAATCATGTGTGTGTGTGTGTAGGTTAATTGTTGGCACCCAACATTTTGGGTTCAATTTTGTGCAGGCGCACAAACAAGGTTGTGTGTGTTCATTCCATAGTTTTGTGTGCACCTAAGGAAATGCACGTGCCAAGTTTAAAGAATACCAAGTACACGTTGGTTCGAGTTTTCTCAGTGGCACTAGAAAAAAAATAAAATATTTCCGATGGAATCAAGAAATGAATAATCGGGAAATATCCCTAAATGGTTACTACCAGTAGCATACAAAGACATGGGATGGCCAGAGAATGAGCTGGCCAAGAAATTAATATTTCCCTTGATGCAATAATTCTACGTGGAGCATTGGTAGGAACCAGAAGCATGCGAGACTGTTTTATCAAAAAAAATGAGTGGAATAGAGTAGAAAGAGACAACGCTTCCCAATGGGGAAAGCTATAAAAGGAAGCTATAAAATAAAAAATAAAGCTAGTTCTTTTAGTGAGTTTAGCAAGCTAGCTAGTGAGACTAGTTGGACATTGAGAACAAGAGGTTCATTGAGTCTTCAATATTGAGCTCACTCTGAGCATGTTGTAATTATTTTAATATAATTATGTTCCTATTACATGTCTGAGTTTTGAGCAAGGGAACATGGAACATGATGTCGTAGTTATGAGGTTTTATATATGAAATAAATGAATTTCTATGGATTCATATGTATTTGTCCTACACAATGTATGTCTCTGAAATAATAGAAGGATTCCATTAATAAATAGATGATAGTTTTGATCCATTCTTTGTTTGTTATGTATGATTTGAATATGTGTGTGTATTGTTTTAACTCTTAGTCCTAATATTTTATCAGACATGATTTGCATGGATCCCAATCATAGTGATTTTACGTTTGTTTATCCTTCATCCCTGTCACAAGACCTTATGGTTATGCGGTCCTCTCTGCATCTTAGGTGAGACCTTCCTAGACCTTGTTAGTGGATTGATATGTTGGTGTTTTGCAGTTTTTGATGGAAAACTCTAGATGAGCCCTGGGTCTAAAAATCCCCAACGTTAAATAGGATGGGACACACACAAGCATGGACTAAAATCACCCAATAAATGGTTTCATTGTTGGGGCTTGAAATCTTGTCGAGATTGATGAAGGAAAAAAAATGAACTAGAATCCTTCTAAGGAGGATATTCAAGATTGGATATAAGAAAAAGAGGATGATTTTTCCCTACGAGAGACTCAAGGATTGAAGGTGAATGTGAAACAATGGAAAAGAAAATATGTTTACTCAGATATGCATGAGATTTGATTCACAAAATTTTCATTTCTATTGCATGAATGGATAAAGAGGCAAGCTACTACCAATTCTCCAGTGTGGTTGTTGGATCTAGTGGTTTGGGATCAAGCCAAGCTTGAAGAATTTAAAGTGTTGGATAATAAGTGGAATCGGGCTATTGATTTCTAGCTTTCTCGAGGAAAAAAATGCTACATTATTGAATTCTCCATGGAATACACCGATTCTTTCAGTGAAGCAGAAATAATTTTATATAAGGATCGAGAAGGTGGATGCTAGAAGAAATTATTCTTTGGATACAAATTTATTTGTGGAGAAGGGTATGATGTGCATGGATCCTGATTAAATGGATGAGTAAAATACCCTAGCAT
>JZKD02S0136308.1:146297-192128 GCA_000966675.3 Picea glauca
GTAAGAGGACTTCTTAGAAGGTTCTACTTCTAGAAGATTCCTCCTCTAGAATGTTCTTAGGTGATGGTAGCACTATATAAAGGGGTTCAAGCAATGTAGTGAGACATGAAGAGAATTATTGTATTGTGTAGCGATAGCTCAATAGGAGGATGCCCCCTCGAAGAGCCTTCAAAATGAAGTCAAAGACACCCCAACTATCCTAGAATTGGCTGACCGATCCACAATTAAACCAGAAGGAGTCATTGAAGACCTCAGTATCTCTATAGAATCTTGGAATTATCCAGTGGACTTTACGGTACTACAACCCAAAACAAAGTTGGGGGGCTACCCTCTAATATTGGGTATACCTTGGCTAGCCACAGCAGATGCTTTTATCAGCTGTAGATCAGGTTCAATGACAATTTCAAATGGTTATGAAACGAAACAGCTTACCCTCTACCCTCACGCTACACCCCTGATTAATAATGATAATTCTGTAGGGTAGATTTTGATGATCAACCTACTCAACCCCTTTTGACTATCGGACAAGATATAAGCCTGAAAGACTCTACCGAGGATGAAGTAATTAATAATTTTATTTGCGAACCCTCCTCTGTGACTCTAGAAACCCATAACCAACTAACTGCACTGTTGGAGTCTGATAATCAAGAAAACCTCAACTCGGGAAGCCCACCTCAAACATCTAACACCATCTCCTCCAAAAGCATACCGGTGGAAATTGAACCTAGTAAAACACTAAACATAAACCCTAATTTGACAGATGTTGAAACGCAACAATTAAAGAAGTTACTTCTGGAAAATAAAGAAGCATTCGCATGGGATTACATAGATATGAAAGGAATCTCTCTTGAATTATGTACTCATCAAATATATATTAAGGAAGATTGTCGGCCAATCTGCCAACCTCAACGATGAATGAACCCTAATTTAAGAGAAATCCTCAAAGAAGAACTTCAAAAATTGCTCAATGCAAGGTTTATCTATCCTATATCAGACAGTGAATGGGTGTCCCCATTGGTAATAGTTCCTAAGAAAAATGGGAAATGGAGAGTATGTGTGGATTATAGAGCTTTATATAAAGCCACTCAAAAAGATCACTTTCCATTACCATTCATTGATCAAGTGTTAGATAATTTGTCAGGGAAGAATTTTTTCTCATTTTTAGATGGTTTCAGTGGGTATAACCATATCAAAATTGCACCTCAAGATCAAGATAAAACCACCTTTACTAGCCCTTGGGGAACCTTTTCTTATAGAGTCCTTCCATTTGGACTATGTAATGCACCAACAACCTTCCAAAGAGAAGTTTTAGGAATCTTTTCTGATATGCTTAATGACTCTATGGAAATCTTTATCGATGATTTTACTCCTTATGGTGTTTCTTTTCAGGAAGCACTACAAAACCTTGAGAAAGTATTTAAACGATGCATACAAGCCCAAATCTCCTTAAGTACAGAAAAATGTCATATGATGATGAGTGAAGGAATAGTGCTTGGACATTTTATCTCATCTCAAGGAATTTAGGTAGACCCATCCAANCGAATGAACCCTAATTTAAGAGAAATCCTCAAAGAAGAACTTCAAAAATTGCTCAATGCAGGGTTTATTTATCCTATATCAGACAGTGAATGGGTTTCCCCATTGGTAATAGTCCCTAAGAAAAAAGGGAAATGGAGAGTATGTGTGGATTATAGATCTTTAAACAAAGCCACTCAAAAATATCACTTTTCATTACCATTCATTGATCAGGTGTTAGATAATTTGTCAGAGAAGATTTTTTTTTCATTTTTAGATGGTTTCAGTGGGTATAACCAGATTAAAATTGCACCTCAAGATCAAGATAAAACCACTTTTACTAGCCCTTGGGGAACCTTCTCTTATAGAGTCCTTCCATTTGGACTATGTAATGCACCAACAACCTTCCAAAGAGTAGTTTTAGGGATCTTTTCTGATATGCTTAATGACTCTATGTAAATCTTTATGGATGACTTTACTCCTTATGGTGTTTCTTTTCAGGAAGCACTACAAAACCTTAAGAAAGTACTCAAACGATGCATACAAGCCCAACTCTCCTTAAGTACAGAAAAATGTCATATGATGATGAGTGAAGGAATAGTGCTTGGACATTATATCTCATCTCAAGGAATTCAGGTAGACCCATCCAAGATACAAGTCATTAAGGATCTTCCTACTCCCAAAACCCAAATAGAGGTAAGAAGTTTTCTAGGACATGCTGGATATTACAGAAGATTTATCAAGAATTTTTCCAAAATAGCTTCGCCCTTGTTTGTATTACTGATGAAAAATGCTGAATTCAAATGCACTAATCTTTGCCAGGAAGCATTTAACACACTTAAACATCAGTTATCTACAGCTCCTATTCTTAGAGGACCTGATTGGAAACTTCCCTTTCATATATCCTTTGATGCTTCAGATACTGCAATAGGAGCTGTCTTGGGACAAGAAGAAAATCATCTCCCTTATGCTATCTATTTCATCAGTAAGAATATGACCCCTACTGAACTCAATTATACAGTCACCGAGAAGGAATTCTTAGCAGTTATCTATGCAATTAATAAATTAAGACATTACATTACTGGCTATTCTACTTTTGTCCATACTGATCACTCAGCTATCAAATACTTAATGAACAAACCTATCACAAATGCTAGAGTCACCAGATGGCTACTATTATTGCAAGAATTTGATATTACAATTGTAGATAGACCAGGAAAAGAGAATGTAGTTGTTGATTTCCTTTCTCGATTGACACCTGATGATGATATCCCAGTAGATGATTCCTTTCCTGATGAATATCTATTTGTAGTTTTTGCCCACTCACCTTGGTATGCAGACATTTCTAACTACTTGGTTGCAGGGAAGTTACCACCACACCTATCCCACTGAGAGAAAAAAAGTATCATTCATCAAAGTGATCGGTATAGTTGGATAAGTGGGTGTCTTTTCTATATAGGAGCTGATCAAGAAATCTGAAGGTGTATTAGAGAAGATGAGGTGTATGATCTACTAAAAGATTGTCATGATGGCCCTTGTGGAGGGCATTTTGTTGATAAGAGAACAACACATAAAATTCTCAGGATGGGGTACTATTGGCCCTCACTCTTTAAAGATGCAAAGAAATATATCTGGGCCTATGATAGCTGCCAAAGAGTAGGCCAACCTAATCATAGAGATGAAATGCCATTAAACCCCCAGATAGTACTTGAACCATTTGAAAGATAGGCCTTAGACTTTGTAGGACCCATCAACCCTCCATCCAATCAAAAAGTTTACATAGTGGTTTGCACAGACTACATGACTAAATGGGTGGAAGCCAAAGCACTTCACAGAGCGACCGAAGAAGCAATTATAAATTTCTTATTTAAAAACATCTTCATCAGATTTGGAGTGCCAAGAGAATTAGTTACAGATGGAGGGCCTCCTTTCACTTCTCATGGTTTCAAAGACACCCTTCAAGAATATCATATCCAGCATAGAATGACTACAACATACCACCCCCAAACCAATGGACAGGTAGAAAGCAAAAACAAAGTAATAGAAGCCATTCTCACAAAAACAATGAAGGAAAATAGAAAGGACTGGTCCTACAGGCTCCTTGAAGCATTATGGGCCTACAGAACTACCTAGAGAAATACTACAGGATTCTCTCCCTATGAATTAGTCTATGGAAAGAGTGTTGTCTTTCCTGTGGAATTTGAAATAAAAACCTTAAGGACTACTTTAGCTGTCAACCTTGATTTGACCAATGCACAGACAGCCAGGTTGCAGCAGCTTAATGAATTGGAGGAGAAAAGACTAGATGCCATTCAGTAGAAAACCATAATTCAACAGCAAAGATCAAAATGGCATGACAAAACTATAAAAAACAAGCAGTTCCAAAAAGGTAACTGGGCCTTACTGTATGACTCTCGATTCAAGGAATTTCAAGGGAAACTGCGTACAAGATGGCTTGGACCTTACGGAGTAGACACTGTTTTCCCCAATGGAACAGTAAGGCTCCTCACAATCGATGACTCCAAAACTCTGTTACTTGTAAATGGTCATCGGCTCCGTCTGTACCAGCGCCCTATTTCCAAAGAAGATTTTAAGGCCACATGCATGGAAGACGCCCATTACCTCTTCTTAGAGGGGGTTTCTACCCCTAATTGCAATTAATTCTTTTAAGTTAAGTTCTTTAGTATTATATTAGATTAGATTTTATTTACTAATAATCCCTGTCAAGAAATACCATGTTACAATCGATTTTTGCAAATTCCCGATCGAAGTACAGGTCACCAAGAAAGGATGATCCTACTTCACAAAGAGACAAGCTTCCCTGATGCTGAAACACCACTGTTCAACACTTTTTGACTTTCCTCTGTTGCTGAAACACCATTGTCAACAACTTTTCATCACTCTCCCCATTGCTGAAACACCATTGTCAACAACTTTTCATCACTCTCCCCATTTTTGAAACACCATTGTCAACAACTTGTTGCTTTTTCTTCATTACTGAAACAGCACTGACTTTCCCCATTTCCGAGACACCACCAGCAATCCCACACCTTTTTCCCCATCACTGTTCAACAACCTTTTACCACTTTCCTTTGATGCTGAAACACCATTGTTCAACACTTGTTGACTTTCCTCTGTTGCTGAAACACCATTGTCAGCAATTTGTTCCCTTTCCTTCATTCCTCTGTTGCTGAAACACCATTGTTAGCAACTTTTCATCACTCTCCCCATTGTTGAAACACCGTTGTCAGAAACCCCACGTCATTTTCCCATTACCACAGTACGACAATTCTTCACTTCCTTCAGCGACGAAACAACACCCTCCAGCAATTGTTTCGCCCCATTTTTCCTGTTGCTAAAACACCATTGTTCAGCAGTTCTTCACATTTTCTCATCACCGAAACAACACCATCCATCAATTGTTTCGCCTCATTCTTTTCTGTTGCTGAAACACCAACTTTTCAACATCATCTTTCAGCAAGCTTTATGATCTCATACTATAGTTCGTCCTTCCAGTCAGCAAATCATTGATACAATGCAGCAAATAAATCAAAAGTCTCCGCCACGACTACTGCAGAACTACCATAGACAGGCATGATATTTTGTTTGCAGAACGAATCAAAAGGTAAGGCGAGGTATGTAAATTTTATTAATACAGTTAAGCTATAGTTAATGAGAAGATTCTAAATCATTATGACCACTAGAGTGCAATCATTATTATCCGCACTTGACGGGAGGAGAGGACACATCAAATCTTCCATACCATCATTTCACACGAATTCACCGCCGCCATTCCTATTTCACCACCCTTTCGCGTATTTTACCACCATTTTTCATACCGTCGCTCAGAAAACTCACTCTGCGCAGAAGCTGTTACTCAAACTCTTTGACACTGTATTTTACCGAGATGGCAGCTATGGGAGGCTTTGTTATACGAAACGAACCCGCCATGACAATGTTGTTAGAACACTATCCAGTAGCTTATCAAATCTTTCAGCAAACATGATGGCTCAGTTATTTTCAGAGACTATAGGGGTGTGATGAACAACAAGTCCTGCAATTCGCTCAAAACCTTCAGGAAGACCATTCTGTTGTTCTAAGGGTCTGAATTTCAGTAACAGAAGAGGATATAGCACAGGTCTCAAGCCTCCCTACCGACGACATTCGCATGTTCAGCCATAAACATATCATTCGAAATGCCCAGCAGAATTTCTTCTTGCCAGAAGAACAAATTGAATTTAAAGGCAGGGTTGTTCAACTCAACTCATTGCCACCCCCATGGCCGGAAGTTGCAAGATTCATCAAACATTACTTAACCTGTGAAGGCCAATACCAGGTATTTTATTAGCACGACTTTCTTCTGTTGTCTCATTTACGACATAATAGACGGGTGAATATTCCTTATTATTTGCTGGGTTGTCTGAAAAATATGGCACACTACTACAGAAAGGCTAAAGATCCCACCCTTTCACTCACCCATCACCGTCTTGTCCAACTTCTCATCCAAAGGGGTTTTTCCCAACAAAACCTTCCACTAAACAACCCACCTATAAACCCCCAAAGAGTTGCTGAAATTCCTAAAAACCCCCAGGAGAAGAAACCGCAAAACTTCCCAGACTCCCCAGAAGTACCCAATAGCCCGCTCACAGAACCAATCAGTCCAATCAATCCCACTACCATACCAAGCCCGCCTCATACGTTACCAGAATCCTCCACTCCCGCCCTTCATATTCTTAGCGATGACTCTGAGCCAGATAATTCCCCCTGCCCCATCATTGAGGAAAGACCCCCACGTAAACGAAAACAAATTCCCTTCTTTTCGCCCTTTTTACAAAAGAAGCGAAGAAGGGCCTCAACAAGGCCGACCATTATTGCCACTACCCTAGACCCCCAACCCATCCGACTAATACCCCGTACACCTCCAACCTCCCAAACCCTAGGATCTTTGCCTATTCCACCCACGGGCAATGAAATACAAGAACCAGATGCTCAGGGTGTTGCAACATCATCTGTCTCAAATAAGGTAGCTGAAACAAAAGAACCAACTACCCATTCCATAGTTGAAACACAAGAACCAACTACCCATTCCGTAGCTGAAACACAAGAACCAACTACTCATTCAGTGGCTGAAACACAAGAACCAGCCATAGCTGCCACACAAGAACCAGCTACGGCTGAAACACAAGAACCAGCTGCTGATATTGACATTGAGATAAAGAATCAGAAGTCTGGGGTGCTGCAACACTACTCTCCTTACATCAAGAAGCTAAAACACAAGAAGCAGCTACCAATCCTGTAGCTACTCCACAAAAACTAGCCAGTGTGACTGTGACTGCTACACAATAATCAGTCACCTCTCAACCAGAACCAACAATGGCCTCTATCTTAGAAGAAAATGAGTTTTTAAAGTCTGAACTGGAAGCATACAAGAAAGAACTAGCCAGGGCAAAGGAAGCATACGAGAAGTAACTAAATTTGTACACCCTAGCTCGCACAACAACCATGTCAGAAGGGACTACAGAGAGCCTATGTAAAGAATATATGTGTTGTCAATGTGGGGATATTTACTATCAAGCAGGCTATAAGGTAATTGAAGTCCCAGTGTCAGGAGCTCCCCCTACTCCTTCAACTTTTGTAGTAAAAAAGGAAGAACCCGCTGTTACACAAGAACCAGCTACAGTTGTTACACAAGAACCAGCTACAGCTGAAACACAAGAACCAGCAGGACCTCCCAAGGTTAAGACTAACCCCTGCATTGCAACAAATGAAGCCCCTGCTTTTGTCAACAAAGCTATACAGACAATGCTTATGGAGGAATTCACACCTCCCAGCCAGATCAATCTCCACACTTTTGTGGAACAATCTACTCAGACCTTACCTCACCCCACTACTTGCAACGCTAAAACACAGACTCAACAGTGGGTTGAGCAGGTAGTAATACAAAAATGGAAGAAAGAGTATGCTGCAACACAGGATAAAATCCTGCAAGAGCACAGACAAATCTGGATAAATCATACCTACTCAAATCGGGAAGCTTTAGAACAGACACGTCAGGAAGCTCGTGCCCTGAAGAAACAGAACAAAGAGTTGAAAGGCAGATTTTCCCTGGTATTTGATTTGGCAAAAAAGCTATTGGCCACAAGAAAACCATCTTGCAACTACTCCTTGTTCCTTATGGAGTGACTTACCTGGTTTTAGATCAAATCAATTACAGAAGAAAAACCCCATGCAGTACTACACCCAACAGATTTTATCAAAACTTTTACAGAAGCATCTGCTTGGGATTAGCACCTCCTCTGTGAGGCATATTTTCATAACGAGGCCATTCCCGAGAACAGACAGCTGAACCTTAATCCTCTTGTCGGGGACATCCAGATTCGGGCATTCACCTCCTTTCTCCACAATCAGATTTTGTGGCAAGATGACTTCTTGGCTGCCAAGCACAATGAAGATAATCGCCTTCTCTGGATAAGACTAGAACCACAGAATGCATCCACCTTTGTCACAAAATATTATGAGTTCTTAAAGAAACCAGGGGTGACTGAACATGTTCAGCAGCTACAATTAACAGTACTTCAGGATTGTCAGCACTTCATCAGATCTATAGAGATTGCTACCCTCCAGGAAAGCAACTTGTTTTGGCAGCAGTCCACTGAGAAAAGACAGGAACACAATCCTTTTAGCCCCACTAACCTTGAGGTAGCAATCTCTAGGGTACCTAACTATATCCAGTGTGTTCAGCAATGTGCTGAAAACTGGATAGGGTACCGGTTTTATTTTCCTATCCTCTGGTTGCCAATAGAAAGATATCAAATCCATTACAAGCTGCCTAAGAAGACAGAAACAACAGCTTGGCAAAGGTTACAATGGGTCCAAGGGTTCATAGCACCAACAGACAGTACCTCCCACAGTTACTACTTGAGTAACTTACACGCTCAGAGTCGGTATCAGACTCTGATTCAGAGTAAAGTTGCCTGAGTACATGCAACACCTTGAGTTGGGGGGGATGTTAGGACCACACAATGTACCTTTTTGCCCATACTTTTTTCCACTATTACACTCTTGATCACTCACATTTAAACTCATATTATCACTTTATCTTGTCTTTCCAAAGGTATATAATGTCTCTTCTCTTTACTATACGTTTAATCTGATTTGCATATAATTTTACATCACTCTTGTACTTAACCATTGATTAGAAATGTATAAGTGCTGAAACAGTTCAAACTGCAGATTAGCATTTGAGGCCTGTTGCTGAAACAACAATTCACAAAAGTTGTTACACAATCCATGGTTGACGATGCTAAAACACAGAAGCTATTGCACAGTCTATGGTCGACGATGCTGAAACACAGAAGCTGTTGCACAGTCTATGGTCGACGATGCTGAAACACAGAAGCTGTTGCACAGTCTATGGTCACAGATGCTGAAACACAGAAGTTGTTACACAGTCTATGATCAACGATGCTAAAACACAAGGGAAGCCATTACATATCCTGTGGTCAACAACAACTCACACAGATTGACTACAAAATCCACACCACGAGCCAAGCATCAACCATCGATGCTACCTGAGAAGTGTTGAAACAGTTAGAGCGCAAATCTCGTGGCTGAAACAGCCCGCGATTTGCGATGCCGAAACAACATGCAACAACAGAAACAAAAGAATTGTTACTCCAGCCGCAACAACAACATCTCATTCAACACTTGTAATAGCATTTTGTTGCGGAAGACTAGGACATCCTATTCCGGTTTAGAAAGTCAATCTGACTAAGAATAGGACTTAGATATACATTTGTAATTTTTGATCAATTGTATCGAAGGAATTCCCTCTTTAAATAAGAGGAAATCATCATTCGAGGGGATCCCTAGTTTTATGTACTAAGAAATCTTCAGAGAGAGGGACGTACTTCATTTTCAGATTGTAATATGATACATTGATAGATGAATAGAAGACTGTTTTGAGCATCCTTCTCTAGCCTTTTCATCTCAGGGGAATCTTGTGAGAAGGGAGGGCCCACCTTCTTCACAAGATTCACCCGTTAGTTTTATAGTGTGTTAGTGTAATTTATGTTTATGCCTTGATTAACTTTTGTCTTGCTGAAACACTACTGTTAATGAATTCTACTTTGCTGAAACACTACTGAACTCTGTCTTGTCAAGAAATTTGTTTTATTGAATGTTACATTGTTTTCACGAAGTTCATAATCATTTTAATTAGCAAGCTTGTGTGATGAATTTATGAGGTTTGCTAATCAGAGACTAGAGCTAAAGGTTCCTTCTTAATGGAAGGGATTAAGGGTTCCGTTCTCTGTTAGAAGTAATCAACTTTCAATTATTTTCCCTGAGTGTGCCAATCAAAGACTAGAACTAAAGGTTCCTTCTTAATGGAAGGGATTAAGGATTCTATTCTCTGTTAGAAGTAATCAGCTTTCAATTATTTTTCCTGAGTGTGCTAATCAGAGAATAGAACTAAAGGTTCTGGCTTAATGGAAGGGATTAAGGGTTCTGTTCTTTGTTAGAAGTAATCAACTTTCAATTATTTTCTCTGAGTGTGCCAATCAGAGACCAGAACTAAAGGTTCCTTCTTAATGGAAGGGATTAAGGGTTCTTTTCTCTGTTAGAAGTAATTAGCTTTCAATTAATTTCTCTGAGTGTGCAAATGAGAGAATAGAACACAAGGTTCTTGGGTAATTGAAGGGATTAAGGGTTCTGTTCTCTGTTAGAAGTAATCAACTTTCAATTATTTTCCATGAGTGTGCTAATCAGAGACTGGTACTAAAGGTTCCTTCTTAATGGAAGGGATTAGGGGTCATGTTCTCTGTTAGATAGAGTTAGCCTTCAATGCATTACTATTTTCATGAAAGTGTGTTAATCAGAAACAAGGTGATGGAGTTCTTGCTTGGGAATAAGGGTCCTGTTCTCTGGTTACAAAATAGTTGTTCTTTCCTGTTGCAATTGTTATTTTAATGTAATCCAGAATTCTTTAGATTAATCATCTCTTTAAATCTCTGCAATAGGTAGGTTGCTTTCCTGTAATTCAAGTCAGAACTTCAGTTTATTCAAGGCAAGTGTGGTTAATATAGTTTCCTTTACTACAACTCTAGGTTGCTTTTGGAATTGAGCATATATAGTGCGTGGTTACCTTTGAAATAAACATACTTCCCTGGGTTGACAATTTATGTAGCACTTGATTGTTTGAATTAATTAAGCAATTATAGTGACCAACACATATGTGTTGTTATGAGGAGTTTGAACACATCCTGCGTCCATGAATCTTTCCCAACACCCTTCACAGATGAGGTACTGGAAAATGTTGGTGGTCGGGAAGCTAACTCATTCACGGATGGCTTCTCATGATATTATCAAGTTCATATTGAAGAGGAAGATTAAATGACATATTATTCCATATGCAAATGACCCCCTGCAGTTTTTTCCTGGATAGTGGTCGCCACCTTCAAGGAATTTATCCACAAGTTCCTTGAAGTATACTTGGATGATTGGAATGTGTTCACTCTATTAAAAGAACACATGTAATCTCTTCGACTAATGCTAGATAGATACCTCCAACTATAGACCTATTTGAATTTGAAGAAATGTATCTTTTTAGACCCTTTGGTATATTACCGGGCCATGTTGTGTGCAAAGATAACTTATTGGTGCACCAAGCTAAGATTTCCACCATATAGCATATGGTGGCCCCCACTTCAGTTTGATAAATGCACGCAACATTAGGACATATAGGATACTACCGACGTTTCATCTATAAATATGCTTAGATTGTGGCTCCACTAGAAAGGTTGTTTGTTGTTGGGAAAAACACCCTACAGACTAGCAAACTAGGGTCAAACTTGCATGCAGATTTTGACAGAATAGAAACTATGTTTTTACCTACAACCCGAGATTTAAACCCCTTTTTCACAGTAAATGCATGGAAAAGGACCACCAACCTTATTACTGGTGTTCGATGTAGATCCTTCATTGTGCTTTGATTACTTGCTTGCGCTGCTCCTTCCACAGATGACCTGCACTCAAGACAAACAACAACTATGCATGCATGCTACTTCTATACTCAAGGGTTAGAAATCAAGAATAAATTAATAAAATCATAGACAAATCATGCATTGGGATGGGAAAAGTATTCATTTTATTATTGAAAGTGAATCAACTTACAAAAAAGTTGAGACCAGCCACCGCTCCTTAAACCTGATCCTAGGCTCCTCTTCTTCTGTCCTTCAACTGCTTTGCGTTAAATCTCCTTTGGCATGAGGAAAGGCTAAAGGGTTGGGACAATGGATTACGTAAATGGGCAGAGTTTCTTCACTATATTTTTTCCTTCTCCAAATGGTACCCCTACCCCTTCTTTTATAGGCTAGAAGGAGCTAGGTTTTTGGATGAACCCTCTGCCATGCATGGCCGGGAGTTTCAGTTAACTGACCCATAGATTTTTGTTCCATCGACAACTTTCCTTTTTTCGTGCTTTTTTAGGTACACGCGGACTGTTGTGAGTCATCCAGTGTGCACACGCGTGCAGTAATGGGTTAGGGCGTGTGGGCCTTGACACAAAAGGATTTTCAAAGAGTTGTTAAGCAGAGTTTTGGCAAAGAAGGGATATGAGTTGGCCTGATGCCAGGTAAGCATGTGTGGTGCAATTTAGGTTTATAACATATGCCCCCTAATGTGTGAGGTCAGAAGAGCATCTGATGGTCGAAATACATTACCAATCTTTACTGATGTGTCGAACGATTGAGCCCAAGGATTAGGAACCAGGAGGTGTCATCTGCAAAATAACAAATGTATCACCGAGGCGGGCATACCCATGCTCGGGATAAAATAGAACCATGGCTACCAATAAAATACACTGTAGATCCATGTCAAATAACTATAAAGAGTAGCCGCGAATAATACACAACGGAGATACATCTCGAAATCAGAAAGATATACATATAGAGTATCCATCTTTCAGAAGATGATTCGGCCTGATGGCTAGAATTTAGAGCTCGAGAAACAACTTCAAAATCTTCTAAAACTCGGGTAGGAGTGTAATATGAGTGTACGACTGCACTACCCAGAGGTCTTTGACAACTCGTCGGTTATGGACTTGATAATCTTGATGATCGGATTGAAGGCTTTAGTGATTTCGAACAAGGACTTGATTGGACGTTCAGGATGGCCGGGTATGCGGACAAGAGACATATTGTAGAGGGGCCGACTCAAGCTTAGTGACAAACTTCCCTTGGAAAATAGCACAACAAGTGATAAGACTCAGGTAGCATATATGTTAATCATAAGTCTACGAAGCAGGAGGCAACGCAAACTCTCCATATGTTTGGAAGAATAACCAAACGGTGGAGGACACAACTCTATATAGCGAGAAAAGCTTCCTAAGGTCGTACTACATCCCATAGTCTGATGATCAAACAGACAAATATGCTTTATCCAAGGGCGACTCATTATGCTGCCAATAAAGAAAATACTTTTCCCATCCTCTTTTTGGGGTATATTTGATTTTTTTGTTCTTTTCGATAAGTTTGGAAAAAGAATAAAGGAATATTACGTTACAATGGAGGAACGAGTACTGCAAACATACAAGCTCAAGGCACAAGGACAAGACTAATGTTCTGGTAAGATGATACTCAAGGAAACTCCTCTGGCGGCCAAATGTGTTAAGATGCAGAAGAAAACTGTCACAAGGCTGGTGGATAAGGTATGCAAATGTGGTTGATAGAACACACAATGGTAACATCCTTCGATGTAAGTTTAACGAGCCCAGAGAAGGTAAGCTCGGTGGTTTTTCATATTTAGAGAATTTGAAAAAGCATAAAAGGAGACTCTGCTGGGGTACCTTTTTCGACAATAGTCTAGTCGGTTCGAAAAAGGGGTAAACTAGCACCGATTAGACGTCATTTCAAAACCATTTTAACAAGTGTGACAAGGACAAGATCACTCAGCCATTTTTTCACTTTTAAGGAGTCTGAAAAAATCTTAACTATGGACTCCGTCAGGAATATTCTTCTGGACCAATTTAATGAGTGTGAAAGAATAAGGTCACTTAGCGATCTTTTCAATTTTAAGGAGTCTGAAAAGAGCTTAACTATGGACTCCGTGGGGGTTTCTTTTTCATAAGTTTAGTCCCTAAGGCCCGAAAAAGGAATAAAATTATACCTGAGAATACTCTTCTAAAGAATGGGAATTCGATAGAGTATACCTTTGTTCGTACAGTTGACCGTCCGAACCGAAAAAGGGGTAAACTACCGCTGGACAAACATGACTTCAAATTTCAGTTTAACGAGCATGAAAGGCCACAAGATCACTCGGCAATCTTTTCATTTTTAGAGGGTCTGAAAAGGGCTTAAAAGGAGACCCGTTTAAGGAACGTTCTTCTGGACCAATATAACGAGTGTGAAGAAACAAGGTCACTCGACAATCTTTTCATCTTTAAGGAGTCTGAAAAGGGCTTAAAGAAGACTCCATAATGGTTACTTTTCTCAGTTAATCCAGACGAGATCGAAAAGCATGAATACAGTCTTTCTGGATGTTGCTTTCAGATCTCAAAGCGAGCTTGAAAAACAACAAAGTTAGCTCATGATGGACTCTTTGTGGGTCGATGCCTGGCATCTCCTCAGGGGAGCTATATGCTCCGATAAAAACATTGTCTATGACGCCAGGGGTTCTGGAGATGTTGATAGGTATCATTTCAGCAATGGTTTCCACATTAACCTCAACATAGATCTTGTGTGTAGCTAAGGGATTAGTATGACAAGACCTATCTCCAGTCATAGTCACGGTGAATTCTCCTGCTTCGATTTGGCTTAACTTTGGGAGGAAATATGATCTGTGATGAAGATCATTCCAAGGTTTGTCTAGACTAGTCATTGCTTTGATTACTGCTTCGTTAGAAGGCAAGACTAAGTCTAACGAATTGACGTTAGCGAGAGAACCCTGAGCCCAAATAGGCTCTAGAAGTGGATCCAACTCTTGTGCCAGAGTCGGATTAGGGTTAGATAAAGCTTGCTGGACTAAAGAGTACGCTACCTCAGCAACAGAAAAGGGCATGGACATGCCTAAGTGCCCTGCCTCATCCATCATGGCTGATGGGGAAGGAAGAATCCAAGGATCCTCAAAGTGAGTCGTGTGAAACGACGAAACTTGAAAAATATCAACCTTATGGTGATTAGATATAAATTTGATATCATCATGAGGAGGTGGGTAATTGAAGGTACCCATCAAGGATGGGAACAAACCAAATCCTACGTTAACGACACCTGGTTGAGGATTATCAATCATCGGGACCGTGGATGCCCCCAAAGCTGGGTCAGGTCTAGAGAAAGACAGTTTATCGATGGTCACTATCCGACCCTCGTGTGGAAACAACAAGACTTGAAAAATTGTAGCAACCACAGCTTGCATAGCATAAGTCTAACTTCGTCCTAACAAGATTTTATAGTCGAGGGGAGCATCGACTACCTCTACTTCGACACACACAGTTTTCCCTCTTAACTGCACAGGGAAAGAAGGAATGATGCCATGTGGTCGGAAAGAACGACCGTTGAAAGAAGTGAGGAGAGTAGGTGATGGAGACAAAGAGATCTGGCCAATGGCCTTCCATCATGATAACGACATAACACATGTCGAGGCGCCCTCATCCACCACCGTGCATAAGATATTCTGTGTAAAAGTTTTCGTGGGATGAGCCACTACTATCTGAAATGCTACGTGGTAAGGAAGATGAGGTTTTAAGTCGGTTGTATATAACATGATGGTGCCCAGATGACAAGTCTCAGTAGAGCCCAAAGCGGTTAACAAGGATTTCCTCTAAGCAGGGTAGCTTTGGAGGACCTCCAAAGCAGACATTGCACAAGGGGTTTGTGATAAATCCTCCACCATAGAGTAATTCTAGGTGGCCCTTGTGTTTGGGTTGTGAGAATCTTTTTTAAATGCACCCTTTGGAATGTGTGTCATTGTTTCTCCCAATGTCTTCTCGATCTATAGAGGAAGAGATGGGAGATCAACTTCTTTACCCTTCTCAGAAGCGCTTGGTTTACTATAGTCGTGCACTCTAGTTGATATAAAAGCATCACCCCTAACCATATATACATTCGTGGATGAGGGATTATTTGGAGGTGGGCAGGTTTCTTGGCTGCCCCCTTCTGTGCTTGTAGAGGCTTGAGTGTGATTTTTCCCATGTTGAAAGGGATTAGTCAACACTGCTTATTGTTGCTGTGTGACAAAATTTTGGGCCTCTACAAGTCAAGGACAAAGATGGGTCGGGTGGTCTTCCATGCACAAGTTGCATGGATACCTCGCCTTTCGTTTTTCCGTGTTGTCCCCACTAGCATTATCAGTGGGTTTTTTATCCCCCTTACCCTTTTTTCATTGTTTTTTCTTCCCTTCAGGCTACTGGGTGGCCTTTGGGTTAGTCGACTGCACGGAGTGTACTTCCAACGTTTGGGTAGGGGGAGCAGCCAAAGCAGTAGTTTGGTTGGTCGTTGTGTGTTGGATGGATGACTGTTGCAACTGTTTTGTCAATTTCTCAGCGGGCTTGGTTTGTGTTGAACCAACAATACCATCAGCATGTGGTCCAACTCTCTGTCTAGTTTTATCTAGTATCGAACGTGGCGCATCTGGCAAGATGTTGTATAAAAAACCAGACTGAGAATAGATGAGCTCAAACTATTGAGCCCTCATGATGGCATATTCCTCAGAGAAAACTCTAGATGTCGCAACGTCTTTTGATAACTGTGGGACCAAATACTTAAGGAACCACTCAAGCAAGAATGCTGGTGGGACTGGTACTTTGATTAGACTCTTCCGGCGTCTCCATTCTTGGATATGATCAGAGATATGGTCTATTGTTGGCGAGCATCTCTGTGCCAGCATCATATCTCAAAGGTAACTGAAAATGGTTAAGGAAGGCCATCGCCAGTTCACCAAAAGAAGAGTATCTTGAGCGATCGAGCTCGATGTACCATTTTGTAGCACTCCCAATAAGAGTACGTTGAAACAATCGCAACTATACAGAGTCATATTTCAATGAGTTAGATGATCACCAAAGATGAAAGGTAGTCACATGATCACCTGGATCTTCATTAGGCTTGGCCTCAAACTTTGGAATGTCCAAAGGCAACTTTGTCGGCATAGGAGGCCAACATGGATCGCGACAAATAGGATCATTTAACAACCTTGTCAAATCTGGCAAGTGTAACGTCGCCAAGAATGGTAGTTTGGGTTGCTGTTGATAACCTGGGAAAAAGGGTCCTTGAGTTTGACTAGCACTAGGTTACTAGGAAAAGTTTGGCTGCTGGCCTGGATTCTGGTAGAAACCATGGCCCTGACCAGTATAAGGATTTTTCATCTGTGGAGACATCATCGACTGATTTCCCAAGAAGGACATAGAGTGTTGGGCATGCATCGTGTTCGAAGGACTTTGGGAAGGATTACCCCATGCCGGTCTTGCTGGGAGAGGCATAGTAGTCTGTCTGGGGTGCCATTGAATATGGAAAGAATTACCCTAGAACGACATTCCAGAGGAGGGAACGAATCCTTGTCCTGAGTTCCAAGGTCCTGCTATGTGTGCACCCTATGTAGGAATAGTACCCTGCGCAGGAGTAGATTGTCCAAAAATGGGTTTACCCCCAGTCGGAAAAGCGGCGGATGAGAATGTGTTGTTACCAAACGTCTCGTTCCAAGAAAATGGTGTCGAACCTACCGACATACTATGCATAGGTGTTCTTTGACACCCTGATCCAAATAAACTAGTGTGTGTAGGTTGTCCGATGGACTACTGATGCGGACCACCAAGCAAAGGGGACGAAGGAGGGATATGACCTCCTGCATAAGGAAAAGTGTTAAAAGGGACAAGAGTGCCCCCAATTTGACCTTGCAGAGGAGCATTAGAGCACCCTTCCCCCAGACCCAAAGTCTGTGAAGTGGAGTAGGTTAGTGCAGGACTTGTACCCAAACTAGGCATATCGTATGAGAACGGAGGGCCTATCGCACTAGGTGTGAAGGGGGTTGTGGCCACTGCCATAGACAGGTTCAGTCCACTGTGTCACGTAGTTGCGGCTAAGACCATGGTGGCTCAGACTAATGACGGTAAGTTAGGAGATGACTCTCCTGTGGTAGCAACTGTGGTGGGAATTGAAGAATTCCCAGAAGAAGTAACAACATTTGTTTCCATAGTTGTGTGAGGCACTGTCTGGCATTCGTAAAATTGGACTGGTACAATAAATGGTGCCAAGATATTAGTGGTTGGGGTTTCAACCGAGACAAGACTGGTGGATAATTCCTCCAGGAGTTGTTCGGGCACAAAGGTTTGTAACCCTGTCTCTTCAAAAGACCCTTGTTGGTCTAGCTTCCGCCTTAATGGTGGCGGGGGTGGCTCCAGTGTAACCGACGGCAGGCCAAGAAGCCTTCGTGACCAACGGAGCTCGGGATCCCCCATTGTGTGAGAAGATACAAGACATTCTAAGGTATTCTAAATGTTCAAAAGTAACACACACTAAAAAAGAAGCCCCTAGAAGATAAGACAACCAATCACTAAAATATTTGGAAGAACAGTTACAACAACCAACACTAGAGCAACTTATGGGTGCAAGTGAAATTCGAACACGGAAGCACCCTTCGGGTATACTCTACAAAGCATGGCCTGATGTCTATCCTAGGTACCGCGGTATACCCCCACATTCACCTATGTATGTCCCTAAAAAGATTGGCAACTAGGTTGCCAGCACGCGAACAGTCACCAGGTGGGTACAGTCAAAAGTCGGGTAGACCACAATGAGCAGGGTATCGAGAGAAAATGGTCCAGAAGATAACTGAGGACCTCGAACGGATTCGAGACCAATGAAGCCCCGTGGCAAATGCAAACGATGGAATCCCAAAACAAGCCCTCTATATGTGTTCTCCACTGCGATTGGTCCGACTTTGGAGGGATTATCTCCACTACCTTTCCACATGCAACCTCGTGTTTATCCCCTATGTTAAAGGGGGGTCCCTGATAACTTCCACGAAAATGGAATTAGACACTCCCTATCTCAGACTCTAATGTTTGGTTTTGAATGGCCTTGAAGAGTTTCCTATCCAACCTAATCCAAGGCCCTAGTCCTGAACTAGTTTGTCAACCCTACAAACATAAAAGTCTAGTAGATTTTAAAATTAGCATTTCTTTTATGGATTTATCTTACATCAAGGGGTATGAGGGTGAAACTGATGATGTGTAAAGATGAAAAAAAAAAGGAATGAAAAAAGATGGAAACAAAAGACTTTTACTAAATGCAAAATTTCAACAACTTTTCACAAAGAAAGTTTTTTTTTTTTTTTCTAAGATTTTATACAGCAAACTCAAAGGAATTCTGCTTGACTAAGAGCTACTTATGATCTAAGTGAAGTGCAAAAAAACTTACGAAATAAAAAGACTTTTCCCTAGATAATGATGTAGAAACACACTCTTCAACCAAAGAAGAAAATGAAAAGAGATTTTTTTATTTTATTTAAGTGCTAGTAAAGCAAGAAAGGGAAAATACCGACAAACAAAAAAACCAAGAAAAACAAATTCTGGCTTAAAGCACAGATCACAAAGAATCATAGTAAAGAATCACACAATGGCAATAAAAAAATGAATCTCACACTTGTCTAAAAACCATAATTTTTTTTTTTATATTTTCTGTCAACTATTAACTGAGAAAAAGCAGGATAAGGGTAAGATGACCTAACCTACTGATTGTTCAAACCTAGACTTAAACACCTAAGAGGAATACTTTTTATCAAAGGAGGGGATGACTGCCCCACCCTGAACAAAAGGTAGCCTGTCCAAGCATGTGACTGTCACTAAAATAGCACGCGT
Organism: Picea glauca; assembly: GCA_000966675.3. NCBI lineage: Eukaryota > Viridiplantae > Streptophyta > Pinopsida > Pinales > Pinaceae > Picea > Picea glauca. The sequence goes on from JZKD02S0136308.1 coordinate 165,658, forward strand.
GCAAACACGTGCTGAGCAGAGACAGAAAGCATGTACATGTGGGCTGACCTTGTACAGGCCGCGTGTATATCTAAATTCTACGGAAAAAAATGAAAACAGGCAGTCCAGACCAGGAAGAGGCCTCTGGTATTGATAACCAGGGTCCCTTGAAGGCTTGGATGCTCTTTCTAACAAAAAAGACAAATAATGCAAGGAATAATAAGGCGAAAAAAGAGATCTGAGATAGGACTGTGAACCAGCAAGACTCAGACAAGATTCTAGAAAACCCCCTGAGAATGTGTAATTCTGACAGGGAAGAGGAGGACTACCTCTAAGGTTCTCTGAACTCCTACACGCTACTGTTATCTATACAGCTAGAATTCACACGCGGGCTGTCAGAGGATAGGGCACGGGTACACATGTGCAGGCCTTCTGTAGGCCGCGTGTACCTCTGTGTGTCCCAAAAAATATAGTCAAGCAAAAGTCATGGAAAGCTAGTATGGAAAACTAGACTCCCTGCTAGCTCAGACCTTACAGAAAAACACAAGAAAAGAAAAACAAAAAACCTAATCTTTAAACTACCCAAAAACTTAAATAAATCCAGGAACCCTAAAGAGTATTCTCCCCAGTATGGTCACCAATTCTGTTGTTGGGAAAAACACCCTACTGACTAGCAAACTACGGTCAGACTTGCATGCATATTTTGACCGAATGGAAACTACTTTTTTACCTACAACCCAAGATTAAAACCCCTTTTTCACAGTAAATGCATGGAAAAGGACCACCAACCTTATTACTGACGTTCGATGTAGATCCTCCATTGCGCTTTGATTACTTGCTTGTGCTACTCCTTCCACAGATGACCTGCACTCAAGACAAACAATAACTATGCATGCATGCTACTTCTATAATCAAGGGTTAGAAATCAAGCATAAATTAATCAAATCATAGACAATTCATGCATTGGGATGGGAAAAGTATTCTTTTTATTACTGAAAGTGAATCAACTTACAAAAAAGCTGAGACCGGCCACCGCTCCTTGAACCTGATCCTGGGCTCCTCTTCTTCTGTCCTTCAACTTCTTTGCATTAAATCTCCTTTGGCATGAGGAAAGGCTAAAGGGTTGGGAAAATGGATTACGTAAATGGGTAGAGTTTCTTCACTATATTTTTTCCTTCTCCAAATGGTACCCCTACCCCTTCTTTTATAGGCTAGAAGGAGCTAGGGTTTTGGATGAACCCTCGGTCATGCATGGCCAGGAATTTCAGTTAACTGACCCATAGCTTTTTGTTCCATCGACAACTTTCCTTTTTTCATGCTTTGTTAGGTACATGCGGGTTGTTGTGAGTCAGCCAGTGTGCACACGCGTGTAGTAATGGGTTAGGGCGTGTGGGTCTTGACACAAGAAGATTTTCAAAGAGTTGTTCAGCAGAGTTTTGGCAAATAAGGGATATGAGTTGGCTTGATGCCAGGTAAGCATGTGTGGTGCAATTTAGGGTTATAACATTGTTGCATAAGAATATTAAATATGAATGTACAACGAAATACCATCAAAGAAAAACTGGTTACTGCACCCATTTTAATTTTCCTTGATTGGTATAAGCTCTTCCATGTCCACGTTGATCCTTCATTGCATTGGGATTAGTTCTGGTACAACTGAGAGAAATACCAATCATTCCGTTTATTTTTCCAGCTAAAAGATTTCTGAAGATGAAAATAATTATACTGCAACCAAGCACGAGGGCCTAGCCATTTTATATTCCTTGCAAAAATTCCACCACTAATTGTTGGGGTTTGCTTTAAAATTATTCACTAATCATTCTGCCCTCAAGTATTTGGTCAACAAATCAATATTGTGTGGTTGAATATGCCAGTGTTTTTTGTTATTTCAAGGATTTGACCTTGAATTTGTTGTTAAGCTAGGAGAAAAATGTTGGACTAGATCATCTATCATAGATTCAAACTGAGTAAGATGCTATGAACCTCAATGATGAACTCTCAAATGCACAAATTTTTCAATTCAAAGCCATACCTGATCAATTGGCCAAAATAGTAGCATTTTTCATCACTGGTGAGGCTCCTACTGAATATAGTCCTATGTAACATAGGAAATTGGTGACCCGCAATGTTGGTTATTAGTTGATTTCCAAAACATTGTATAAGTTGGGCACATATGGAATCTTAAGTCATTGTGATTTATAAAAATAATGTGACTCCCTCCTATATGAGGCACATGAAGGTATTTATCGAGGCCAAAATGTTGGTAAGGATACTGTGTGCAATATCCTACACACAAAGCTTTTTTGGCCCTCTCTCTTTGTAGAATCTAAAGACTACTTCAAAAACTATGATGTATGTCAACGTATGGGAAAGCCCTGTTGCAAAGATGAGCTCTCATTATTCCCTATGACTGCACTAGATCACTTCGAAAAATCGGAAATAGACTTTATTAAGCCCATCAATCCTACATCACATCAAAAGGGGGCATGCTACATCATTTAAACAAATGAATTACTCACCAAGTGGGCATCACTCGATTAAGATGTCCAAATGTGTTGATGAGTGACCATAGGTCACATTTTGTGAATGAAACCATTCAAAAAATTAACCAGGAATTCATGATCCATCATCACAAGAGCACCCCGTATCACCCTCAAGCCAATGATATAGTGGAAGTTTTCAACAAAAAAATAGAACATGTTCTATCCAAATTTTGTAATGTGGATCATGATGATTGAGACCAATGCATCCCCATAGTATTATGCTCTTATCAAAACACATATAAATGATGACAAAGTAGACACCATTGTGACTGGTATATGGAAAAGAAGCAATCATGCTGCTAGAACTTGTTCTTTCGAGATTGCGGTTTTTCCTCGCCACCCAATTGATCGATGATCATTCCATTCGACATTGGTTAGATGAAATAATGGAACTAGAAGAATGTTGTATGATGTTTGGTTTTAGTCAATGTTTTGAAAAAGAATGACATAAGGCATGGAACAATTAGAACATCCCCTAGAAAATTATCTATCCTGGTTGTTTGGTATTATTATGCGACAAAACATATTTACACCATCCAGGAAAATTCTGCATGTGATTGTTAGGCACTTTCCAACTGGTCTACAATACTAAAGAAGGTACCACCAAAATGGTAACCCTATAAGGTTAGCCACTCAAAGGACTCATTAATGGTGGCAATTTGAAGGTTTAATATGACCCACATGGGGTCGCATCCATTTAATTTTCTAGTTTAAAGTTTTGAAAAGAGGTAGAATATATTTAGTATATAGAAAGAGGTAGATAGCATTTATTATATTCCACATAAATTACCTTTTTGAACAACATAACCTTCACTTCACTAAAGCATATGGACAGGTGTGAGTGATAGTTTGAACAGGTTTCCATATTTCCAAACCCACTCGCCACTTTGACATATCTATAGGGTATAGGTTCTTTCTAAAAATTCACAAGGGTTGTTGAAGAGTCTCCTAGTGATTCAATGCATTGAAATGGAAAAGTAATAAAAGTTGGGAAATTCACCCATGCCATGAGTACAAATTTTGTTCTTCCACCTCTCTCCTCGAGAAGCATCTTCGGTACAATGGATTGGGTCTATCGGTCTCCCCATGAGAAAATATTTTCCACCACTTTCTACTTGTTCTCCAAGATACCCACCCCATTGAAAATTCTTCCTTTACTTCACCCTATTTCCCATCCTCTTATCTCTCTAGATATCATCCCTTTGAATCTCTTTATATAGTATTTTTCCACATCCCTCACCTCTCTCCAAGATTTTGTGCCCCCCTGTCATGGTGTGACTTAGTAAAAGTTCAATACATTGGTCTTTCTAGTTTGCCTGAGCAATTTCAGTTTTGTCTCTTTCATGTTTATACCTACTATCAAGATGTTACCAACTTCTTGGTTATGGTGCCTCATTTTTACTTCTTACCTAGTATTGGCTCCACCCTCTACAGTTCCCTTACCCTTGTATCATACTCAAGTAAAAAACCACCATGGATCATCCACTTTGTTGATAGAAAGGTGCCCCATTCAATGGATTTCCAACAAACCTACTTTTATCCATCATCATGGGCCCTCCTACAACAATAGCAAGGCCAAATGAATTCCATCCATCCAAACTAGTTTCTACTACCCAAATTCTCACATCTTGCTAGGGACCCTTAATCCTCCAGAATAAAAATGGTTGAGTCTCTCTGCTCGGCTTGGTACAAATAGAACAAACAAAAAAGAAAAGAATGGTGTTGTATCTTGAGGAAATCTCACTTCTCTTTTGTATTTGGGGGTGAATGGGGAACTTTAAACAATTCTCTCATTCACCTCCATAAACACCAACGAAGGTTCTGAGCCAAGTAGCTAGATGCATTCACAACTTGCTTAAAAGAAAGATGAGAGGCTCTTACTCCAACTATTTTCCTTCACAAATTTATTAGTTGGCTCAACGATGAGTTAGATAATAGTTGTGGGTCCTATTGGAACCCAAAGTTTTTTGTTCATTTTTGCATTCGTGCACAAACATAATTGTGCACACCCATTCCATATTTTTGTGCATGCCTAAGGAAATGTGGAAGGAATGACATAGAGTGTGCACATGATTGAGTTTTGTTAGTTGTGTTCCAAGTTTAAATACTAGAAAGTATGTGTTGGTCCAATGTATTTTGGTTGCGATGGAAAACAAGAAGGTTCCCTCCAAAATCAAGAAAGGAATCATTGAGAAATATCCCTGAATGGTTTCTTCCAGTAGCATATGAAGACATGGGATGAACATAGAATGATCTATCCAGGAAGTTAAGATTGATATTGATGTAGGAAGTCTACATGGAGCATTGACAGGAACCAGAAGTGTGTAAGGAAATTTTATCAGACAAACCAGTGGAGAATAAAATAAAGATACAATGCTCCCCAACAAATCAAGTTATAAAAGGAAGTTATAACATAAACAAAATAAAGGTAGTTGTTTTAGTGAGTTTAGCGAGCTAGTTGGTGAGACTAGTTGAATATTGTGTACAATAGGTTCATTGATTCTTTAGTATTGAGATCACTCTGATATTGTTGTAATGTTGTAATGCTTTCAATATAATTCGATGCTTATTATATTTTTGAGTTTTGAGCAAGGGTGCATGACGTAACATGTTGTAATTCTGAGGCTCTATATAGAAAATAAATCAATTTCTATCGCTGTCATATGTGTCTGACCTGTGCAATGTATGTATCTGATGTAATGGAGGTATTCTGGTAATAAATAAATGACAATTATCATTTGTTCTATGTCTCTTATTGGCACAAACCCCCTTCCCTCCAAAGGGTTGCTCGACCTCCTGGTCTAGGATCATTCGAATCACCGAGTCAGAGTGACTCTTCGGGTCCTTGCGGTTACCCAAACCACTATACATACACAGGCCCTTCTTCCCCAAGTGACCACGACTGTGACCGTGGGCATTTCCCTTCATGATTCAGACTTTGGGGATCTCTCGAACTCTTCCTTCAACTTTTCCTAAAGAGCATTTCCTCTAATCTCCAAATTTCCGCCACGCATCTCCTCAGATTTGTCATCCCCACTATGATTCGGGTTTCACAAATTCACGAAACTCTAGGTTATTATCCCGCAAATCTCCAGTCTTCTAACTTCCAGATTCCTCAATCTGCTACCACATGTTATCCTCACAATCAATGACTGAGATTAAGCCGTGACTTCAGACTTCGCGACTCTGCACTTACACCCCTTGCAAATTTCCCGAACCACGAAGTGATGAAACACCCTATGACCAAACTTCACGTAGTTCTCCCAGATATGACGGTCTGGAATCATTCATCTCCCTTCAGAATGAATCTTGTCTACTTTCTTTTATGGAAAATTCAAGGACTTCCCTCCTTAAATATTTTTCATCGCTCTCCCTCCTGAGATTTACTTCTTTGACTTTTTCTAGTTCCTCTAAACACTTCCTTCAACACTTAGTTGAAATCCTGACCTATGCACACCTTGCAATGGGTCCTCCTCCACTCTCGACTCCTGTATGGATGATTTCACACTCCTTAGGACTATTCCTCAACAACTTCTCGCCTTTGTGATGAAAATCACGTTATTCCTTCTTGAACTTTTGATTTCGAAAAATCTGTCGCACACTCCTTGCATACGTTTATGCACTCCTTGCACATACAAGTTATTGATATATCTTATGATTTTAAGAATCGAAACAAACTTGGTCATGCACTCGTTGTAGACACTATGCACTCCTTGCACTCGCTCAAAGAAGAGAAAACAATTGAAATTTATTCACTCTTCACAGTGATTCATGTGTTCAACCTTGCAAACGCATTCGTGGATTCAAGAACAAGAAAGAATAGAGAATTGAAAACAACCTAAAAGTCTATCATTCACTCATTCAGATAGACACAACAACAACACACATTTGGGACAATATTCCTCTACTATATTCATTCAACCGAAAGTTACATACATTCATACAATATTTCCTTGTATCTCCCAGATCTTGAATACAATGGAAATATAAACATTATATTTAGCAGCCTCTTCTTGGAAACAATATAAAGGGACTCTTCGATTTTTTCCCTCCAACTACTCTATGCTACCCTATTGAAAATAAAGGCTTTCAACTACTTAATATTTATTACAATAAATATTGTGTCAGACAGATAAGAGAGGATGCTCTAGATATGTACTATAATCCTTCACATAAAGGAAAAATACATCCCCCCATCTACCTTATGCGATGGTTCAGCCTCCTATCATTAAAATGTTCATAAATCAAAATCTTTGTTAGATATTACATTAATACGTCATCTTTGAAATTCAAAATATTTCAAAATACATGCTAGTGCGCCCAACTGTCTCCCACTTGTTCTTTGTTGGTGATTCTCCTGCATCACTTATGTATGAGACAAATATGTGTGTGTATTGTTTTAACTCTTATTCCTAATATTTTATCATACATGAGTTGCATAGATGCCAATCCTAGTGATTTTTTGTGTGTTTAGCCTTCATCCCTATTACAATACCCTATGGTATTTGTGATCCTCTATGCATCTCAAGTGAGACCTTCCTCGGTCTTGGCTAAGGAATGATATGCCAGTGCTTTGGGTTTTTTTTTTGACAACTCTAGATGGACCCTGGGTCTAAAACTCCCCAGGATTAAGAAGGACAGGATGTACACAAGTGTGAATAAAAAATTCCCAACATTCTTGCAAGATAATAATGATCTCTCATGACGTGTTAGTGGCAATAAAAACATGGAAAAACAATAATATGTTATCTTGGAGGGATTATTCAAGGTACTTTTACAATGAATTTGAATATGGTGTAAAAATATGAAATTTAGGAAATTGAATTAGCTTTTTGAATATATAATTTTTATTTCTAGAAGTTGTGAATAACTATGTGAAATTTGAGCCCCGTATGGGGTGACATGTGGCGAAAGCGTGCCATATGGCTTAGAATTAAGCCGGGGTTTAAATGTTGGAGGCTGTCCATTTAACACCCGCATTACGGATGCAGGACAACCATAACAGCTCTGCGATGGGAGGACTCCTCGAGTGAGCGAGCATTTACGAATTTGGCAAGCGCATTGTTAAAGGCGGTCATGGGGATTTGCGGTTGGATTATTGGTTTTTTCTTGCTCTGTCCTCGGTTCTGCTCTGCGTTTGGAGGTGTTGGTGTAGCTCCACGCTCCTTGCACACTGGTACACCATCCCTTCGTGGAGAATTGTCTTTGGTGCCTGCGTTCTCAATTGGCTTTCGCCTGTGTGTATCTCCGGGAGAGCGCTCTGCAATATGCCGAGGAAACGAGGTACGCCACGCCGTGGCTCGGCTTGGTACGCCCGCAAGGAGAAACGACAGTGTAGAGAGCAACTCGAACGTGCTCTGGTCATGGCTACTTCTATGTTGAGACAGAAGGCTCGAGCTGAGGAGAAGGCTCTGCTCTCCACCATAGCCGAGAAGGAAATTGGTCGTAGCAGTCTGGACACCATCAAATTGGAGGATAGCACCGAGCAATTGTACCCGGCTTGCATTATAGAGGAGGACCTGACGCTGGAGGACCTGACGACAGTGGAGGCGCCGAGTGATAGAGGGAGGTCTGGCAGTGGGGATGGAAAACACAATTTGAGTATGGACGCCGATTTTCCTGGTTGCATTGTGGAAGAGGTTCCCTGGCAGGACATGGAGGCTAYGTTTGATGYTGGAGGTGCRCCGRGAATGGAAGAWAGGAGCGGTGGGYAGGATGACGAGAAGCAAAGAACRCCCGATGAAGGTGGTGACTTGCATGGCTTTCTCCTCCGCGAGGAGCACCTGTCCTTGGTGTTTGAGCTCCGAGGCCACATGGCTGACCTGGAGCATCGTGCACTCATCATGGGCCAATGCTTGGACGTGCTTCTCGATGCCTATTCTGGCGCTCCAGCTCGGCGAAGGTGTCCACTCTGTGCACAGTCTTTCGCCATCCCGGCCGGCTCCACGTGGAAGACAAATGAAGATGACATGTCACCAATTACCTAGGCTTTTCATGTTCTATGGTTTTTAGCTTTATGTTACTGGTTTTTTTTTTTTTTTAGACTTTAGGCACTTGTCCTGGTTTCCTTCGAGCAGGACAGGTGCCAATAGTTTATAGCTGTTTTTGCTATGTATCTATGCTGGTTTCTGGTTTCCGGCAGCATTTTGGATGAATCGGACTCTTGACCATGTACATTTTGATACAGATTTTTGATAATATATTATAGCAGGCTCCTCCCTTTTTTATTTAAAAAAAAAAAAAAAACTATGTGAAATTTGAGTTTTTATAATAGTGGTATTCTATTTTTCAAGAATAATATAAGGCACATCTCTCCATTAGTATAGGTTTCGAGTACCTAAATGATGGAATTTCCTTTAAAAAAATGTTTAATTGTAGAGATCCCATTTTTATAGTATGGTGTTTTTTTTTTAATTATAATATTAATTTTATGTTTTTAAAAAATTATGAAAGTTAATATATTCTTGAAATTGTAAGATCTTCCGTTAGTGTAGGCTACGAGGGTCTTAACATTATCAAACAATTTTTTTTAAGATTATAGATAATGGTCTCTTATAGTGAAACATGTAACTTATTTTAAAAATGGTTAAGTTGTTGAAGAGTTATAGAAGAAATAAAATAGGTATGCATTTTAGGATTCTAATATATGTCAAGACAAATAGTTTTGCAAAAAGCATGCATGGCATTCATAACCAGGTTAGAAGGAACCTACAATAGAGTAATTCTATTTATAAGAAAAAGGAAAATTTGAGTATGAATTTGAAGGTTTTGAAATAGGGTAATATAGTAATGACACATTTGAGGAAGGATAGATTTCCCATAGAAACATACAACAAAATCAAGTACAAGAAAATTGGTCCATGTAAGATCTTCAGAAAAATATCCGATAATGCCTACAAGCTAGATTTGTTGGAGGCATTTGAAATTTATCAAATATTTAATGTTATTGACTTTTATGAGTGTCATGAGAAAGAATATTATGGTGAATAAGGAATCATGCAAGAATGGGAAGGATATTTTCCATTCAAGCATGTTGAATAAATTGAAGAAATATTGGCAAAAGGAGTTGGCTTGAAGAATCGAGATCGAGAGAAATTTGAATATTTAATAAAATGGAAGAATAGAAAATTAGAGGATGCATCATGGATTACAGAGGAAGAATTAGGTCTCCTTCAGTGTTCTACATTACTTGAAGGGTCAACAACTCCACCCACATGATTTGGATGTTCATGTTTTCTTACCTAGGGTGTCTTATGCAAGAGCATCCTTGGGCTCATGTTATGGACATCAAATATTTTATTTAATCGACTTGTTACTGTTTTTTAGTTACCTATATTAGTAGGATAAATAAGGTGGCCACTATTACTATATGAAAAATACCTAAAAGACAAATTGGGACATTCAATAGAAGATTGATGACAACCTACAATAGGGATACTTAGAGACAACTCGGGAGGAGGTGAAGTATCACAAAGAATTTTAGGATACCATGTGAATTGAATAGTCTAAGAACAAATTACAAATCTATTGAATTATCAAAGGGAGAGGAGTTCCAATAGTTTGCAATGGGATAAGAGAACATTCAACTTCATATTTGTAGCATAGAAGAGGAGAGTGAATATCAGATCATGTTCAAGGAATTTTGATATTTTTTTCCATTTTGATCATTGTACTATCAATATTATGAATTGTGGAGAGAATAAGACCTCTATATTGTAATCCGGTGGCTGAATTATCATATTATTCAATAATGAGTTAGATTATATCCATTTCCTTCTATTTATTGTTATTTAAGTTAATTTTAATCTCTCATATTTAGTCCTCTATCATTTTCATAATATGCTTGCTTGAGTAACCCACTTCCATAGTTGTTGCACTATGAAAGTGTTGATCTAGTTCTATAACTAGTTAGAAAATCACAAAAAATGTGTGGCACATCAACACCCTTCAATAACACTCTTGATGAATCAATGACAATATAGTTCAATAAAAATTTGAAAAAGGATAAGTAATCATCAATCCAATGGTAAAAAAGAAACATATATAAGGATGAAAGAATCCTTCAAGTGGAAGAAGCTCTAGGTTCCAAGCTATCTCCAAAAGGTTTTTGTTTCTTGAAGGACTCTATAAAGGACGAGATTATCCAAATTGAAAATATATGAGATTATTTAAGATAAATATGGTGTATTGTGTCATTAGGTAAAAGCGTGTTTCTTTAGTATGCATTTGTAGTTAAGAAATCTAATGGTCACAAGATGTTCCTGACATAAAGTGATCCGATGGTTCATATTCTCCTCAATCTTAATGGCTATATTTATCCATGGATTAACACCCAATTGGTCCATGATATCTATTTAAAGAGCATGGAGAGTCATTTGCCGATGATTGATTGTGAGAAAATATCTTGTAAAATCTATCTGTAAATTTTTCTTTTACATCAATAAATTGCTCTAAGTGGCCACGTTGGTTGGGGCTATGGATGTTTCCCCATAGGGGTTTTGCCACATGAAAAAATTGGTGTGATGATCTTTTATATGGTTGTGTAAGTGGTTACTAAAGGTATTCATCCTATATTGTAATACCTATGTTATCGAACATGTTATCATAGTGCATATGAAGACCCGCTCCTATTGTAGATCAATATCATGAAGCTGTGTTGCCTCATCTCTAGTTTCTTCCATTTTTGTACATTTCTGGGCTAATAGGACCATTCCATTGCATCCAAAGAGATCGTTTCAATCAGGAACGATTTTCATTTCACTCGAAAATGTTTATGTTTTCCCAATATATGACCATTTCAATCAGATCCAGAGGTATAAATCCCAGATACACCCTTTTAATTTTTTGTAGAGTTATTATTTCAGTTTTGTGTTTTTTATTTCCAAGTTGCTAATCTTTTGGATCTTTGTATGCTCTTGTATAAAAAGAGTTTTTTAAAAGAACGCTCTACAAGTCCATCTTCCACAACAACAACAACAAGACCCCCATTCCTCCTTCTAAACAACAACAACAACATGAGTCCTCCTTCTAAATAATATAATATGTTTTGCACTAGCTCACTTGGTTAAAAGTTACTTTAATTAGTAAGAGGTCTTGAGTCAAGTCTCTCTTTTGTTAATTTTTTTTAAAGTTCATCCATTTATTTAAAGTGCATTTCACTTAAGTTATAAAAGTGAATCACTATTAAATAACTTTAAATATTTTCTTTAAGTTATTTTTTACATGCAACTTTCATTTATAAAGTAAAGTAATTTTATTGTAAAAGTGATTCTCACTTGTTCTATAAAAGTGAGACACTTCATAAGTAACTTATTTAAAAGTGAGATTATATGCACAATTAGGAGGAGTATCACCACGTGGACCAACTTCTACTTTCCATGTGGCTCTTTGGTTATTGTTTATGCTGTTTTTTAAAAGGGAGTAACTTTCACATCTGAAGTCCATTTTCAATGCTATTTTTTGAGATACTTCCATATAGACCATCAATTTCATTTTTCAAATCCATATTATCTGCATATGTAATATGGATTCTTCTAGTGATATTTTTTCTTACCAACACCAACTACTTCCAATGGAAATCTCATATGGATGATTTATTAAGAAGTAAAGGACTATACTATATTACCTTGGGAAAAGAACTAGAACCTACTAATGATGAAAATAAAATCAAATGGGAAAATAAAAATGACGAATCACGTGGAATTATTGGGATGTCCATCTCTCCTGATTTAAGGTTTCACCTTCAAGGAATTGATGACCCTGATGAAGCTTGGGAAATGCTTGAATCTGTGTTTGGTAAAAAAAATATTATTCGAGTCCACTAGATAGAAAATAAGATAATTACTTTAAGTCCAAATGAATTTTCTTGCATCGAAGACTATTTATCTAAGTTCAAAATACTTATAATTTTATGTGAAGAATGTAACATAAAGATGGAAGAAGAGCATTGCATATATATTATTATTTCTAATCTTGGTAGTGCATATTTAGTGTTTGTATCTACCCTCTATGCCACCAGAGAAGCTCTAGGGACTTCTTATAAAAAAACCCACTCTTAAGTCCTTTTGTGATGCTTTGATTAGACGGCGAGATAATCTCATGAAAATTGGAGTGATCAACACTGTAGGAACTCCAACAAAGCCTTAGTGGCCCAATAGAAAGATAAATCCAAAAATAGTAGGAGGCTACATCCTTGCCACAACAACAAGAAAAACAGGGGTCCCAAACCCACTTATACAACTTCCTCTCCTAATGGTGACAAAGGAGAAAAATATAAAAGTAGGAAGATTGATAGACATTGCAACTTTTGTGGGAAAGATGGTCATGGTTGTTAGCACATGTAAATTTTCAATTTGTGATTTGGCCTAAATTGATCTTTACAGGGTGATTATGTTAAGTGCATTGAGTTTAAAACCTCTAGGTTCATTTGAGAAAATCTTGCCGCAGGTGGAGGTGGAAAATAAAGAAAAGGAAAGCTTGATATACTTGTTGAAGGAATAGAGGTTTGACTCCCTGGAGCGGGTTCACACATTTTTGACATTTTGCCTTTTTTGTCATGGAATGCATCAAAAACCTAAAAACTAATTCTAAAGTTGTCTATAAAGATTATATACCTCTTTACAAGGTGTTTTTGATCAAGGATTGATCATTATATATGGTCATAATACACATCCACTATTTTTTGTTTTTGGTCCTTTGGCATTTTAGTCATGAGTAAGAAAAACAAAATTTACAGTTGCGCAACAAGGCATGTTGCACAACTGTCTTAATGATGTTTTTGGGTAGAAATTTGAAGTCTTCCTTGAATTTTTTTCAATCCAAGTTCTAATCAATGAGATGATGATAAAATAACCACTATGGATGCATAAGTAAGATCAAGTTATTAGTAAAAGTTGGTTTGTATTCATTTTTGCAATATTAAGGCACATTAGGTTTTTTAAGTTTTGAGAAGCAAATGAGGTTTTAAAAGAGGATGAAGTGGTTCTAGGGGTACCTATCATCATATTGAGTGTCAAAAATCAATAAATTTCCATCAACCATCATGCAAAGTCAAACCACTGAAGAAAGGGTGAAAAAGGATTCATGTTGTGCAAAGTTTGTAGGGTGCGTTGTGCAAATGACTGTTTTAGCAGTCAACTTCAAGATTGGTTTCTGAAAAATTAGGAAAATTTTTTGAGAAATACATAGAGGTGTTTGTCAAAAATGGATCAAATAAAAAAAATTTCTCTTAGATTTGCAACAAGTCTCATATTTTGGGATATTTGAATAAATATTTACAACCCATTTTTCTAGATTTAAGCATTTAATTATTTCATGTTTTAGTCATCATATTTTGGTGCAGATTTCGAGAAGATGGAAAGGAATTTTTGAAAACCCAAATATTTTTTTGTCAAGAAATGACCCAATAACAAAAAAAACTCTTAGTTTTTGCACAACTATCATGGTTTGGAAGAGATTAAATGATATTTGAGGCCTATTTTCCATAATTTCTCCAAGCCAGATTTCTTGTAGGTTATTTTTGCGCAACTGTGACAAAGCATCCAAAATGTGTCTATATCAGCATGGACAAGTCAACAGAGGCACCAAGTCATCTTCAACGAGCACCAAGGTCAAATATCACCATATTAGGAATTCAAACACCTTTTTTGTCAAGTGGTTATGATGTAATTAATGAGTCAATGTTGACTCCTTCCTTGTAGTAGTTTGTTGAATATTTTGTTGCTAAAATATATGTAACTATAGATAATCTTAGGATAGCAGTTGAATTCAAATTTGGGAAGTTAGAAAGACGTTTTTGTATATATTTGATGGAGCTACATCAACTCAGGTTTGGTTGGTGAGTGTATGAGAGTTTTCACTGACTAATATTATAAATAGTTTTGAGATTAATGAAATTTTTTGAACCATGTGTGCTTGGATTTTAACTCCAGATATTCATGTGATTGTACACCTTTATGCTTGTGCTCCTATAGTATTCTCATTATCGCATTTTTTATTCTTTAGTTAGATATTTCTTATTTGATGTTTATGTATCAGAATTCATCTACAAATTGATTCTCTAATGCATATAATTTGTTTTTCTATGATTCTTCTATAATATTATTGGGATTAATCCATAATAGATTCCCTAAGAGGTTATTGTGTTATCTCATATTCTTCTACTACAACAATATTTACTATCTTAAAGAGTACTTTCTATCTTGCCTCTCGGTGGTTATTTTCCAAATTCACCAAGTGTCCAACAAAATATCATTGATTTCCCTTCCAGTGACTCCATTTCCCAATGAAATTTCTACCCACTTCTCCACCAAATATATAAATTTAACCTTTCTTTAGAGATCTACCCTTTGAATGAAATTCCAAATCAATCCTTTCAGTGATTGATTTGAAGAGAGAGAACCCTCTCTGGTTGGAAGGGATAGATTCCAACCCCAAGTAGGTTTTAGGTTACCTTTGTGCCTATTTCCTCCTCATCCAAGGAAATCACAGAGTGCTAACAATGGTGATTCCAAATGTTTTAATAATATGGAAGTTTTAGAAGTAGCGATGAAGAAGAACAACATAAATATTGATTATACTTCTTCCTATTCTTCTCATGGACATGCACTTACTTCTTATGGTTTCTCCTTCAATGCAACTTCTACTTCTTCCTCTGATGAGTGGATTATTTATTATGGAGCATCTTATCATATGGATAAGGATAAATCCATATTTTCATCTTTAAATGAATGTAACACAAAGGAAAGTTTCATTGGTGATGATAGATCTCTTAGTGTTGTAGGGAATGGATCAGTTCAGGTAGATAATGGTCATTTTAATGATGTATTATGTGTTCCAAGTCTTTCCTAAATCCTTCTATCAGTATATTAAATCACTCATTCAGGTGAAGGTAAAACCATAGATTTTTCACCTCACCTAGTTGTAATCAAGGATCGAAAATATCCTCAACATGTTCTTGCAATTAGAAATGTTGATGATATTACCAAATTGTACAAGTTTGACAACTTTGGTTCATCATATTTTCCATAAGATTTTGTTTCTCATATCAATGACTTGAAAAAACTTTTGCATGAGAAGTTTGGTCATTTAAACTATCGCTCATTGCAACAACTATGTAATCAATAGATGGTGACTAGTCTTCCTCTAGTTTCATGTAGATATGGTGTTTGTGCCGGTTGTGTTCTAGAAAAACATTATCGGGACACTTTTGACAAACATGCCTCTTAGCATGCCTCGAACCCTTTGCAACTTGTTCACAGTGACTTGTTTGGTCCACTTTATTCTCCTCTTTTTTTTCTGGGTGCAAGTGTTTATTAACTTTCATTGATGAAATTTCTAGATGCACTTGGGTTTACTTGTTAAAACTTAAGACTGAAGTTTTTGAAAAGTTCTTGTCCTATAAGGACTTTGTAGAAAATCAATCTGGACATCAACTTCAAATATTAAGAACATATAATGGAGGTGAATATGTGAAAAATCAATTTACAAGCTACTGCACTGCACAGGGCATCCAAATGCAACACATTGTTCCATATACACCACAACAAAAATGGTGTTGTTGAAAGAAAGAAATGCACTTTAAAATAAATGGCTAATTGTATGATCCAATCTAAGGGATTAAGTCTAAAGTATTTGGAAGAAGCCACTAAATTTTCAAATTGCATAGTAAATCGCACTCCCACTAAGGCTCTTAAAAATATAACAATGGAAGAAGCATGGAATAAAATTAAGCCAGATGTAAGTCACTTCTATGTATTTGGAAATGTAGCATGGGCTCATATTCTTGATGATCAAAATACAAAATTGTAGCCTAAAAGTGAGAAGTATATATTTTTTGGTTATTCTATAGATGTCAAAGGTTACAAACTTCTTCAACCACATTGTAATAAAATTATTATTAGAAGAGATGTTAAATTTGATGAAAATATCTAGGCCTATGAGCCTAATTCATAGTTTGTGCCTTCTTTGTAATGTGATCAATCTTCGACATTTGTTCCTTCTTCTATTCATATTCTGGTTTCTTCTTCTTTAGATATGACAATAAGGATCAAAATCCACCTCCGCCTTCTCACCTTCCTCCATATGATTCCATTGAACCTAAACCTGCACTAGGACCATCACTTCCTAGATGGGTATGTTCAACATGAGAAGTAGTTGGTGATCTTGCCAATGATTCTTCAGATCAATGTTAGATAGGTTCACAATTCCAATGAGCATCTTCCCTTTTGGCTCAAGTTTCAAAGACTCGTGATCTAGATAAATTTGCAGAAGCTTCAAGTCATCCAGATTGGGATACAACAATGAATGAAGAGTATCATTCTTTAATGGAAAATGATACTTGGGATCTTGTACCTCTTCCAAAAGGAAGAAAACTTGTCATATGTAAATGGGCCTATAGAAATAAGTATGCATCAGATGGAAGTGTTGAAACACACAAGGCTCAGTTAGTTTCCAAAGGATTTTCCCAATTTGACAAAATTGACTATAATGAAATGTTTTCCCTGTAGCCAAAATGAATTCCATCGACTTTTTTCTTTCCCTTGATGCCTCACATAAATGGGAGGTACATCAGATGGATGTTAAATACACCTTCTTGCTTAGGGATTTGCAAGAATAAATCTACATGGAACAACCTCCTGTCTATGTCTAGAATGACTCTAGACTTGTTTATCACCTTAAGAAATTTCTTTATGGTCTTAATAATTATCCTTGAGCTTGGTATGCCAAAAATGATAGATTTCTTCTTGACACTAGCTTTTCTAGATGCCATTTTGATCCAAATGTCTATACCAAGAAAGTAGGAATTCATCTCATAATCCTTTTAGGTTATGTTGATGACCTTATCCTTACTGGTAGTGACTCAAAAAATTTAAACCATGTGAAAACCTTCCTTAAGAAGAAATTTGAAATGAAAAAAATGAGATTTTTGCATTATTTCGTTGGCCTCCAAGTTTTGCAAACCAAGGAAGGAATTTTTCTTTCCTGGTCTAAGTATGTTTGTGGCCTTCTTTGTCGCTTTCACATGGAATATTGTAAACCAACCCCTTCTCCCTTCCAGTATGGAGTCAAACTTGTTTCCACCTTTACTTCTCCTGAAGTTGATGCCACTTTGTATCGTCAGTTAGTTGGTAGCCTCTTATACTTGACTCATACCTATCTCGATATTTCCTTTGTTTTTGGTCTTATTTTTGGGTATATGAAAAAACCCTAGGAGATCCATTAGAAAGTATATAAATGAACACATCAGTATGTATAGGGTATATTTCAGTTAAGAATACATTATATCTCAGGGGGGGCTCCTTTATTGGTTGGTTTCACTAATTCATATTGGGCTGACGACCCTAATGAACAGAAGTATATCGCAGGTTATGTTTTCATCCTTGGTTCAGGACTTGTAAGAAACAAAAAACTAATTCTCTTTCTTCAATAGAAGCAGAGTATTGAGTAGCGGTTAATGCAAGATAGGAAGCCTTGTGGCCTTGAATGATCCTTTCATATTTTGGATTCTAGAAGCAACATTTGACCATCATGTGGTGTGACAATCATAGTGCCATCAAGCTCACCAAATATCTAGCTCAAAATCAACGCAACAAACACATTGATATACAAATGCAATTCATTATAAATCTCATTTATGATAGATTTATTAAAGTTCCCTTCTTCCCTATGAAAGATCAAGTTGCATACATTTTCACAAAGTCTCTTACAGAAGCGAAGTTTTCCAAACTTAGATCTATGTTAGGAGTTCAAGAAGTTGTCATTAAGGGGGGATAGGCTCTAATGCCTCCTTCCTTCTCCTATTGTGTCATATTTGTAAATCGTTCAATCCTATCCCATGTTTTTCTTAAGGGGGGATGCTAGGATATTTAGACGCTTTGGAGTTAATTAAAATCAACTTGGTCTATTTTGTCATTAGGTAAATATGTGTTTATTTAGTATGCATTTGTAGTTAGGAATTTGATGGTCTCAATATGTTCCTGACATAGAGTGATCTGACGATTCATATTCTCCTCGACCTTAATGGGTATATCAATCCATGGATTAACACCTAATTGGTACATGATATCTATTTAAAGAGCATGGATGGTCAATTTTCAGAAACTCTCTTGTAAATTCTCCCTGTAAAATTTTATTTTACATTAATAAATTGCTCCAAGTGGCCATGTTGGTTGGGGTTGTGGATGTTTCCCCATAGGGGTTTTACCACATGAAAATATCAATGTGTTGATATTTTATCTGATTGTGTGAGTGGTTATTGAAGTTGTTCGTCCTTTGTTGGAATACCTGTGTTGTTGAACATAATAGACATGATAATTTGACTATCTTGTTTCTTTCCTAGATTCATGGAACTAGAGGACAATCAAAGTTTTATGGAAGATCTGGGAAGAGTGGAGCCACTCAAAACTCTCCAAATATTTCAGAAGGATAAGAGTTATAATGTCCCCATCCACCTACCCTAGGACCTATCATAGAACATCTCCCAACTTCAAGTCTGATACCTCAAGTAATGTCCCTGACTTGCTACTGAGAAGCGTTACCTAAAACAAATAGTGCACAATTAACATTCAAACTATGTCTAAACACTTGAGGAAATGAACGCAACCAAAAATGGTTCATGCCACATGACATTCCTTCTTGATTAAATATATTATAATGGTTGAAGAAACACAAAATGAAATTGTACACACATAGATGATGATCACACCTACATTACTGTGCGTATAACCCACTATGAACACATGAACACTACTGCACAGATACTAATATGGAGAACCCAAATACCACTATGTGCATAACCATAATGACACCCATGGCATATCCTACTTTACCTATGTGTAGACTAATTCTAACACACACATCGAATATAGTTACTTGTGCACACATGACACTTTCCATGCGCACAATACTCCTAGCCTCACTCATGAAGCTCTTGACCATTTACCAGGACTATCTTGACATAAATTACTTATCAACTAACATACTCGGCATGTACAACTACTAAAATGAATAAATACATTTCACTTATATGAATAAAAAAAATTAAACATAATAACAACCATTATTCATATGCATTATCATACAAGAGGTATACCATAACCAAAAAGTAAATGAACATGCAGTAAATAGACAAGTACATAATAAAACTTATCTTTTAGAAAAGTCACCAACTACAGGCATGAATCAAGTGTTCCTCCTAGCCATATACTTTATTGCTCATAATATATCAGCAACAAGTCACCCCCGATCTAGGGATCAAACTCCACCAGACCAAAAGGACTTATAGTGTCAATCCATGGTCTAATAATCAACGAAATTTCTCATTTTAAGGTGTTGACTGCTACAACTTGTATACAACCCCTCATTCCCCACATGTTTGTCCCACCCTAGGAAGTGTGCCCCTTCTTTGCTCAATGGTCCTTTAGATTCCCCACTTCCCTTATATGGATTTGGAAACAAGACAGATCAAAGTCTCAAAGCAGTAAAACTAATGCCAAGTGCACCAGGGAACAATTTCCAGCAAACTCTCACCTAGAGAGATTGCTCGCAAGCCTGATAACCCACCTCTTTGAAAACCTACATGCCTCACCACTCAGTTATTCTACAACATACAGGCCTAGAAAACCACCTCTTCGAAAAAACAAATATTTTCCCAAGAACATGCCGAGGACATACAATACAATACGACACAAACTCCTTTTCTCATGAAAATCCATTTGAATCCCCCGAAAATAATGGATTTTCCTCCCCAAAATACGCTAAGGCCATCGATGTATATTGCATTCCTTCAACTAGAAACTTGTCACCTTTAGAGATAGCTTTATCCACTTGATGACTCATTCCCATCGCTCAAGAACTTAGGATAAATAATATATCAGTAAGGTTACTCTTTTCGGAAATATTATTAAAATATTTCCCCCTTTTCCCTTTTTCGATGGATTTCAACCCCCCGTCTATTTTTTTCTAGTCTATCGGCATGCAACGATGTTATTTTATTATTAAATTGAGTGTGGTACACTTTACAAGGATAGGAACACTAGCCTATTTATGTCCCGATTCACCATCCCAATAGTCATACAGGATCTCCGACCTCAAAGCATATACATAGATATATATACATTACAATCATTCCCATAAAATTTCTTGAGTGCATGCAACACTGTGAAATATGCACACCCTCCCTTGATGTGAAATCCACATGCACTATATCAGGTATGCGCAAAATTATGGAATGTGCACAACTTTATCTTTGTTACAAACCTCATGCACTACTCAGGTGCACATAAAACCAAAATGACTCACCAATGTACATTGTAATTACATTTACACTTGTTTTCAATGGCTCACCAACCCATATGAACAAGTAAAAATGGGGGTTGGATTAGGTACATTACATTTCCCTCCCCCTTATT
Source organism: Picea glauca (assembly GCA_000966675.3). Lineage (NCBI taxonomy): Eukaryota > Viridiplantae > Streptophyta > Pinopsida > Pinales > Pinaceae > Picea > Picea glauca. The sequence continues at coordinate 186,590 of JZKD02S0136308.1, forward strand.
TATGCAATGTCCTCGGTGCATTATATACACTTATACATACAAAACTCTAAAAATTTTCAAAAATTATGAGGATACTCTACCCGCATAGAATCCCCGTGCTCCCAAGTTGTAGCCTCGGGACCATACCATGTCCATTGGACCTTTATAAACTCCATGAATCGATTCAGATTTTCTTGAATTTCTGGTCCAATATGCAAACTGGTCACACTCAGAAATCACTTTCTAGCTCCACTTGAATCACATTCCAATCAATGACATGATTAACATCAAGTACATACTTTTTAAGAAATGACACATGGAAAAAATTATGAATACACAAGGATGCAGGAAATGCAAGCATATAAGTGACATGACCAATCCTCTCTAGGATTTCAAATGGCCCACAATAGCATGATGCTAACTTAGAACAATTCCCAAACTTTATGGAACTACGTCTTTCTTTTACTTTCAATAATACGTGACCCCCCACTTTAAACTCTCAGTGGTTTCTTCCTTTTTCTACGTAAATTTTCTCCCTATATTGAGAAACCTTTAAATTATGCCTTATCTTCACCACTTTCTCATCCATTTCCCAAAGAATATTTGGACCAACCACTACGCAGTCTGCTAAGTTATCCTAGCTTACTAGTGTGTTGTTGTAACATCTTTGGAAAAATGGGAAAGTGCACATCCAAAAACCATGGGTCTATCCTCCGTGAAGCCACAGAACAAGCATGCGACGAGAACGCTTGATCTAACTAAGGGACAAAATGAACTTATATAGGTGCGTGTGGTCATCTTGGGAATGTGCACCATGCTAAGGGGTGCACACCATACCAAGGGGCACACAACTACGTCTTGATTTTACTTTCAATAATACATTACCCCCCACTTTAAAATCTTGGTGGTTTCTTCCTTTGTCTACGTAAATTTCTCCCTATCTTGGGAACCCTTTAATTTATGCCTTATCTTGACCACTTTCTCATCCATTTCCCGAAGAATATTTGGACCAACCACTGCACAGTCTTCTAGGTTATCCTAGCTTACTAGTGTGTTTTTGTAACATCTTTGGAAAAATGGGAAAGTGAACATCCAAAAACCATGGGCCTATCCTCCATGAAGCCGCAAAACAGACATGCGATGAGAACGCTCGCTCTAACTAAGGGACAAATTAAACTTATATAGGTGTTTGTGGTCATATTGGGAATGTGCACCATGATAAGGGGTGCACACCATACCAAGGGGAACACAACTACGTATTTCTTTTACTTTCAATAATACGTGACCCCCCACTTTAAATTCTCAGTGGTTTCTTCCTTTGTGTACGTAAATTTTCTCCATATCTTGGGAAACCTTTAAATTATGCCTTATCTTCACCACTTTCTAATCCATTTCTCGGAGAATATTTGGACCAACCACTATGCAGTCTACTAGGTTATCCTAGCTTACTAGTGTGTTGTTGTAACATCTTTGGAAAAATGGGAAAGTGCACATCCAAAAACCATGGGCCTATCCATAGTGAAGCCCCAGAATAGACGTGCGATGAGAACACTCGATCTAACTAAGGGACAAAATGAACTTATATAGGTGCGTGTGGTCATCTTGGGAATGTGCACCATGCTAACGGGTGCACACCATACCAAGGGGCATGCGCCAAGATGAATTACTCCAGACATAAGCCAAGAACCATTTTGTCAGAAAAGGCATGAAGGGATTGCATGCTCATAACTGAAGGAAATAGAATTTGGGCAGGTATGGGTGGAGCACACTTGGGTGTGACCCAAGAGATGTGCACCCATGGGAGAAGTGTTGGGTATGTGTTATATTCTTTGCACGAGTAGTAGTAATATGTGTTATACTCTTTGTATGCATTGGGCACGTAGGGGGGTTAGAGGGGGGGTCGCTAAGCCCCCCCTCGGGGGGTGCAAAGGGGCAGAGCCCCCGGAAAAAAAATTCCTGCCTCAGGAAATGTGACACCTACCTTGGGAAATGTGTCATGTATTTAGGTGGTTTTTTCGGCACATGGTTTTTGCCGATGGTTTTCTATTTCCGGTTAAGGAATTAGGGTTTTGGAATAATACAGGTCATTGGGTTAGGGTTTTGGATGTTGCTGGCTCCTATATGTATATTGTATTGTAAACAATGTAACACAATGAATGAATATAATATATGTTGGTTTTCCTGGTTTGGGTTTCCAGGGGAAAAATCTTTGTGTAATGTTTGTATTTTCCATTGTATCTTTTCTGTTTTTTTCTGAATATATGTTTACAGTAGACATTGTACAAGGTTAGAATTTACAAGAAGTCATCTTAGTGAAAAATGAAATCTTGTGTCTTTCCTTGGTTAAAGGACATGCCCGTTGGGAATCCATATAAGCCAAGAAGAGAACACCATTAGAACACATAAAGTTGGATGAGAAATACAAGTATGAACTACAAAGAGTAATAGATGAAATAGAGATGAAATTGCAAGCACCAAAGATGAAGCATGTAGGTGACGAGCTTTGGCTGAGGTGATGAAGAGAGAGTGTGAAAGAGTAGCTTAGTTGTATGGTTGTTCTTGTAAACTCATTCTGTGGGTGGCACAATTTAGCTTAGCACTCTGTTGTTTTCATTTATCAAATATTTATGGGTATTAAGCTAGTTTGGCCGCCTACAAAAATAGTGTGTTGATACTTGCATGGTTGTTGTTATTTATTGTTGCATTAACTAAGTAAATGTAGCACACACATAACTAAGTAAGAAATAAATACTCGATGAAGGTGTATTCAGGGTCAAGTACTTTTGTTAAGCCTTGCTGTGAAATGAAAGGCACAGGTGTTGCGTGATGCTGAGGATGTTGGGAATCCACAACCCAACTAAATATCCCAACATCGTGACAAGTGATATCAGAGAAAAACATGAAGTCGGTTGTTCATTTAGAGAACTCCTCCGCAGCAAGCCAGGATAAGCTTGAATTGGCAAGATGGGGATCATCACATATTTGTTTGTATAGAACAAGTAACGATGGATGGTCTCTATAGGTTATGGATGGAAGGTGCACTCAGCCACAAACTGAGGAGGAGTTAAAGGGTGAGGTATTAGAGATGGGACAAATTATACAAAGGCAGGCAAAGTCTAATGGAAGTTGTGATTGGAAGAGTTCGGTGAGTTACAGAAGTTGTTGTTGTTTGTTTGATGAAACACATGAGGCATGAAAAGGTTTGGTTTATAGAAGATGAATCTATTTTTTGGATGGCCAATAAAAAATCATTCATCAAATGTAATTCGTTGACATTGTTGTTAGAAAAACAGGACCGCGGAGCAATAAAATAAAAAAAATGCGGAAACAAAGAACAAAACATACACAATACAATAGAGACATAGATTTACGTGGTTCACCCAGTGTGGGCTATGTCCACCAGAGAAATTTCCAGGTCCTTCCTTTATTATTATCTAGCAAATGAAGGGATACAACCTACAACAAAACCCACTGTAAATTCCTCTTCTTTCTCTCACAGTATCCTCTCTCAGAATACAATACTTGCCATAATGCATAGCCACAATACATTTCCCTCATAACAGAGGGTTGTCTTCTAGGGAAAAAAAACCTAACATAATTTCTACCGTTAGATCTGTGACCTTATAATGAATGGTCCATATTTACAATGAAATTACAATATACATTTACAAGGCAATTTTTCCTTTGGGGGCTTCACCCCTGAACCCCCATTGGGGGATGTTGCCCCTAAACCCTCGTCGGGGGCCCACTTGCCCCTGAACCCCCCAGCTAGGGGGATAGCCCCTCAGACCCCGCAGAGGGGGTAGCCACCCTCTGCACTCCCTCGTGTGGAAGAGTGTACATACTTTTGAGGTCTAAAGTCTTCATGGGGTATAAACACAATTGAAAGAAAGGACCTTTGAATCAAGAAGATAATCAGGCTCCATAACCAACAATCTCCCACTTGGAGACTGATCTCAACAACTCCACCACTGTTGTATATGATGGAATCTGAACCTTCTTGGACCTGGAAAATTTCTCATATTCATATTCATTCTTGAAGACCAACTGAAACTAAGAAGGAACTCAATTTCTCTCTAGTTACTCCCTTTGTTAACATGTTTGCATGATTCTGGCTAGTGTGTATCTTTTCCAACTTCAAATGTCCATCTTCCAAGGCGGATCATATGAAGTGGTACCTCAACTGTATATGCTTAGTCTTCGAATGGAAGGCTGAGTTCTTTGCAATATGAATTGCACTCTCACTGTCATAGTACAACCTGTTATTCTCCTCCTTCTTTCCCAATTCCTCCATAAACCTTTGTAACCAAATCATCTCTTTACTAGCCTCTGTAGTAGTAACATACTATGCCTCTGTTGTTGAAAGTGAAACAACCTTTTGCAGTTTTGAAATCCAACTTACTATTGTTCCACCTATAGTAAAAACATACCCTGTGGTGCTCCTCCTTATGTCTTTATCAATTTCCATATCTGAATCGACATATCCCTGTAGAAAAGTGTCTGAACCTCCAAAACATAATGCATGAGTAGCAGTACCTCTCAAATACCTAAGAATCCACTTTACTACCTCCCAATGTTATTTACTTGGATTGTTCATATACCTACTCACAACTCTGCAAACCATTGCAAACCATTGGTCTTGTGCAAACCATTGCATACATCAAGCTGCCAACTGCTAATGAATAAGGGACCCTGGACATGTATTCTATCTCCTTCTGTGTCTTGGGACACATTTCCTTAGTTAATTTGAAATGGTTGGACAAAGGTGTACTAACTAGTTTTTCATTCTACATTCTAAACCTCTCCAACACCTTCTCTGTGTACTCACTCTGAGACAATGCCAATTTGTGATTTTTTCTGTCTCTTATTATTCTCATGCTGAGGATTTTCTTTGCAGCACCCATCTCCTTCATCACAAATGAATTGGATAATTTCTTCTTGAGCATATTTATATGCTTCATATTAGACCCTGCAACAAGCATGTCATCTACATACAATAACAAGATAATATAGCTTCCATTTTCTAGCCTTTTAAAATAAACTTAGTGATCAGAATGACATCTACTATAACCTTGTTCTGTCATAAACCTGTCAAACTTCAAACACCACTGCCTTGGAGCTTGTTTTAGTCCATAAAAGATCTTCTTCAACCTACATACCAAATTCTCCTTCCCTTTGACCTCATACCCTTGTGGTTGTTGCATATAAATCTCTTCCTCCAAATCCCCATGGAGAAAAGATATGTTTACATATATCTGTTTAAGATGCAAATCTTCTACTTTCACAAGACTTAAAATAGTCCTAATTGAAGTCATTTTAACAACAGGAGAAAATATTTCATCAAAATCTATACCTTTCTTTGGTGCAAACCCTTTTACAACATGTCTAGCCTTGTACTGCTTTTCTTCTGCATATTCTTCCTTCAACTTGTAAAACCATTTATTATGCAATGCTCTTTTTCCCACAGGCAACTGAACCAAGTCCCAAGTCTGGTTATTTTCCAAGGAATCCATTTCCTCTTTCATGCCTTGATCCCACTTCTTTTTGGTGTCTACCTGCA
>JZKD02S0136308.1:192927-208401 GCA_000966675.3 Picea glauca
AAATTTTCCTGTCTCATTCTCAACTAAAGCTTTCCATTTCTTAAAAGTATCAAAAACATCAGATTTTTTTCGAATGCAATAAACCCAAGTTTTTCTAGTTGCATCATCAATAAAATTTACATAATAACGAGAGCCACCAAGAGATGATACCTGAGTTGGTCCCCATACATCTGTATGTTCAAGCTCTAACCTTTCATTCTTCTTTTATTTTCTAACTCTGAGAAATCTGACTCTCTTCTATTTTCCATAAACACAATGCTCACAGAAGTCCAAATCAATTTGTTTAAGATCTGGCATCAAATTTATTTTGTGAAGTATCTGCATACCCTTCTCACTCATGTGTCCTAGCCTATGATTCCATAGTGTTGTATCCACTCCTGTAGAAGCTAAAGATATAGAAGAGTCAATATTACTAGTACATAAATACAATGTACCTACCTTCTCTCCGTTTGCTATCACCAATGATCCTTTGATGACCTTCCACGTACTATCTGCAAATATGGATACACAACCTTCACTTTCCAACTTCCCTGTTGAAATTAGATTTTTCCTTAAATCTAGAACATGTCTTACCTCTTTCAACAACCATTGGTTTCCATTGCGTTGTTTTATTTTTACCTTTCCCATTCCAACAATTTTGTATGGTGCATCATCACCCAAATGAACCTGTCCAAAATCACCTTCAACATAATCTAGAAAATGTTTCCTATGGGGTGTGGCATGAAATGAAGCCCCTAAATCTACTACCCAAGACTCAGAAATATTATCTACAGAAAGAATCAAAGCATCTTGTAACACATCACCTATTACATTTGCTTCCTTATTTCTCTCCTGTTGTCCATCTCTTTATTTGTTTGGAGCTCTACAGTCTTTCTTCAGATGTCCTTTCTTCCCACAATTCCAACACTCTATCTTTCCAAGTATGGATTTGGATCTGCCCTTCCTAGAATTCCCATGGTTCCCTAAGACCTTTCCTCTATCCTTCTATCTTCCCCTATTCTCCATGTTCAATGCATTACCTGATGTCTCACCTGTGCTTTTTCGTCGCATTTCCTCACTAAGGATAACACCAACAAAATCATCAAATTTTAAAGTATTTGAACCAGATATAGATTTACTTACAGCAATGACCAAGCCATTCCAACTTTTTGGCAATGAGCACACGATTAGAAGAGCCCTAACCTCATCATCAAAGTCCACTTTTACAGAACTTATTTGATTAGTAACTGTATTAATTTCATTTAAATGATCTGCAACAGACCCACCTTCTGACATATTCATATTAAATAATATTTTCATTAGAAATACCTTATTAGACTCCAAGGGATTTTCATAGAGTTTAGCCAATGCGTCCATCAGATCCTTCGTTGTCTTTTCTTTTGAAATATTGAAAGCCATCGATGCTACCAACCTCAGCCGTATCATTCCTAGAGACTTTCTGTCAAGAATCTCCCATTCTTCATCGTTCATGGCTGACGATTTCTTTGCTACTCCGCCCAATGGTATGAATAGATCCTTCTGAATCTTCCATAACTGGTAGTTTTGGCTGTTAAATTTCTCGACCCTAAACTTTTCGTCTTCCGACATTTCTCCCACTCGAACCAGAAACCCTCTTTTCCTCCAAGTTACCTTTCGCTCTGATACCAATTGTTAGAAAAACAGGACCACATAGCAATAAAATAAAATAAATGCGGAAACAAAACACAGAATATACACAATATAATAGAGACACAGATTTACGTGGTTCACCCAGTGTTGGCTACGTCCACCAGAGAAATTTCCAGGTCCTTCCTTTATTATTATCCAGCAAATGAAGGGATACAACCTACAGCAAAACCCGTTGTAACTTCCTCTTCTTTATCTCACAATCTCCTCTCTCAGAATACAATACTCACCATAATTCATAGCCACAATACATTTCCCTCATAACACAGGGTTGTCTTCTAGGGAAAAAAACCCTAACATAATTTCTATCATTAGATATGTGACCTTATAATGAACGGTCTATATTTACAATGAAATTATAATATACATTTACAAGGCAATTTTTCCTTCAGGGGCTTCGCCTCTGAACCCCCATCGGGGGACACTGCCCCTGAACCCCCGCTAGGGGCCCTCTTTCCCCTGAATCCCCCAGCTAGGGGGATAGCCCCCTCAGACCCCATAGATGGGGTACCCCCCTCTGCACTCTTCCATGTGGAAGAGTGTACATACTTCTGGGGTGTAAAGTCTTCATGGGGTATAAAAACAACTGAAAGAAAGGACCTCTGAATCAGGAAGATAATCAGGCTCCACAACCAATAGACATGATCATCAAAGGCAGGTCAGTTCAAGCACTTGTTGACACAGGTGTGTCACATAACTTTCTATGGGTAGATTTGGCTAAAGAGCTTGATCTCAAGGTCACATCAAGAAAAAAAAAGTGAAGGTTGTGAATTCTAAGGAAAATAAGGCAACAATAATTACCTCACTAGTCCATGTGTAGTTAGATGAATGGAAAGGATGTGCAAACTTCATGGTATACCTGATCGATGACTTTGAAGTCATTTTGGGGAAATATTTTCTTAGAAGGAACAAGGTTTTTATGAGGCCATGGTTAGAGAGGTTGGTTATAATGAGTGAACATAAGAAGTGGTTTGAGTGCACAACTTCATAGAAACCTAAGGGGGGAGTGCATATTTTCTCTATGTTGAGCATGAAGAGAGAAACAAAATAATTTGATTCATAGATTTATGTTGTGTTCATTGGGGATGTTGAAGATGATGGAGTGGGGATGTCTATTCCACCAAAAATATCCAAAATGTTGGATAAGTTTGAGGATCAGATGCGAGACGATTTTCATAAGACCCTCCCACAAAGACGTACTATTGACTACCGAATTGAGATGGAGCTGGGGATACAACCACCCGTAAGATATCCCTATTGATTTTTTAGACCAAAGTTGGAAGAACTGAGGAAACAATTGACATAGGCTTCATTCAGCCTTCTCAGTCCCTATATGGTGCCCCAATACTCTTTCAGAATAAGAAGTACATGATGAAACTAAGAATGTGCCTTGACTACAGAATGTAGAACAAGCAAACTATGAAGAATAGATATCCTTTTCCACTAGTTGTAGACTCTTTTGATAAGCTAGCCAAAGGCAAGGTGTTTCCAAAATTGGACTTGAGACATGGTTATTATCATGTTTGGATAATGAAGAGAGATGAACATAAGACAATGATGGTGACACGATACAAACATTTTGAGTTCCTGGTGATGTCATTTGGTCTGTGCAATGCCCCAACCACTTTATACACCTTGATGAATGATGTTCTCAGACCATTCTTAGACAATTTTATTGTGGTGTACTTAAACGATATTGGTGTGTTCAACGAGAGGAGGGAGGAGAAAGAGAAACACTTGGAGGAAGTCTTTAAGGTGTTGCAAAAGAATCAATTGTTCTTTAAGAAGTCCAAATGTGTCTTTGGATAGACCAAAATACCATTTCTTGGCCATTAGATGGGACAAGGAAGAATTCACATGGATCCAATAAAGATTGTTGTGATTGTAGATCAGGAGGAGTCATGCAACATGCATGATGTAAGGGTATTACTTGGATTGGAAAACTACTACTAAAGGTTCTTAGAAGGATATTCCAAGATCATTGCACCACTGAAAATTTTTCTCAAGAAGGAAAGAACTTGGAATTGGACAGAAAACAAAAAGTCTGCATTCGCAAAAATGAAAAGAAGAATTGTCTCTGCCCCAGTGTTTGTTACACATCAAAATGACACACATAAGTATCTCACCCTAAGTGTCACAAGTGTCGTAAAAGTGTTGTATTCACCTTGGTAAGTGTCACAAGTGTCATCAAGTGTCGTATGCACCTTACTAAGTGTCACATGCAATTTTATATGTGTTTATATGTGTTTTAACCCCTTGAAACCATCAAACAAAATTTTCCATCATCCATAAGTCATATTGGAGGAAGAAACCCATCATTTCAAGGCCATAAACACACTTTTTACTTGAAATATTGAGCATTGTTTAGGCATTTTTGAAGGGCAGCACCCCCCTGCCCATGCTAGGGGAGTGCTACTCTATAGGGTAGCACCCCCTTTACCTTATTTAGGGAGCACTGAATTAGACTGATGTAGAATCAAAACTTTGTCTCTAACTATAGGGGAGCACTGCTTTTGGTTAGAGGAAAATTTGGAGAATCCGACCTCTTTCTAAGGGCCATCTCTTGGAGATGAGGTTGGTCTGGATCAAATTCTATCCTATGGCACTATCCTAGGATCAGATCCTAACACAAAGGATTCATATCCTCAAATAATTCCCAAATATACTCATGATTTTTGTGCCTCTTGTTAGTGATAGAAGTTGCCCCTAGACTGCTATAGGGTCAAGCCTAGCACATCTTACTTATTGCAACGATTTTTATAAATAAGGATGTGTTTTGGGTTTTGAAAGAAGGTGGGCAAGTTAGAATGAAAGAGAAATAATATGAAAGACAAGATAAATGCAGATTAGTGAAACACTATTGGGCATGGAGTCAAGTAAACACCCTGTTGATCGAAGGCAATAAAATTGCATATCAAATAAGAATTTTATATGAAGATGGGTAGAAGAGTAGGGAATAAAAAAAAATTAGAATATCCATCAAACAAATATTCTCTTTGAAAAATGGATGAAAAGGTACTTGAAACAAACACACAAATAGTAGGCAATCACAACAAAATCTTTATCGCTCGAGAATCTATTATCCATGGGAAGTAATTGATTATCAATGTCTTCAATTCATTCAAGCAAGATGAAAAACAAAGTTTAAAACAAGGAAGATGAAAAATAGAGTGTAAAACAAGGGAAATCACAATCTGATAAAACAATTGTCATATATCTTCAATGTCAGAAGTGATCACAGACTAAGATGCCCTTAGGCTTACAATAACACACACTAGATGGACATCTCATCAAATTCCTTCTCATGCCTCACCCTCTCGGACCTCTTTTTTCCCATTCTATTACAAAATTTTGTCTTAAATAGAAAGATACAATAAACAGATTCTTCCTATCTGCTAGGAAATAATCATAACAATGAACTAAGAATAAAAGAAATCTATGATATTATGCAAGAAATTTGGGACAACTTAAGTCAAATGCCTTCCCATCTGTGTCCTTAAATTCTAGAGATGTGAAACTAATTGATTTACTACTCAAAATATGGAAACGATATCTCTGATTGCCATCTGCCCTACCACCTATGCCTTGAAATATTAGATACTCATCAAACTCCTTTGGATGTCGATAATGTAATGGCATTGTTTGCAGCAATTTAACTTGATACTCTTCCTCTATATTATAAAAGGGTAGGTATTCTCACACTAGAATTTATAGTTCTCATTAGTGGATATTTTATTCCTAGTGAGAATCCTTTACATTGGAGGCATGTTATTCTCAACATAGATTTCACTATCTTTTACTACACCTTCAACATCCTGGGGCGATCCATAAAGTTCCTTGGTTGTGAGTCCAACTTGAGAAATATTTGACAGTATGTTCTCCCTAAAATTGTGATCCACTACTAGTGGATTTTAGGAATAATCAATTGTTCTCTTCTCCTCTTCATCCATGGGAACATCATCATAAAGGCAAGCACCTGCATAACCCTCTAGATATTTACCATTTGAATCAGAGTTGAAGATAATATATTGTTTGATGAAGAGTCCTATCATTTGTTGGTGTACCCCAATACCTTGGGTTGATTTAATTCTGACTTCTTAGTAACCGATTGCTTTGTCCATGGTAGATCCACATACTCTAGATCTTGCATCTCGGCGACCTGTTGGAATGGGAAAATATTGGATTGTGGCTGCAAGAATAGCATCCCTAGTCGTGAAATGTTTATCAGAGATGGTACTCGACAGTGTGTTAAAAAATACATCAATATGCCCAAGAAATATTTTCCAATCTTAATAGAAAACCACATTGTCGGTGATATTTTGCTTCTTGTAACCCTAGGTATAATGAGCGCGATCAAAATTTAGACCTCTTAATAACAATATTAGAAAATGAAGTGGTGTTGTGGACAAGTTTCAAACAGAAGAAATCTTTCACCTTCATGATGAATTTCGATTATCGAAGCAAATGGAAATGACTACTTGTTGGCAAGACAAAATATTTGAGAACATATGGAAATGAATTCTATTGGCAAGACAAATTGTTCCATATCCAAGATAACTCCTCCTCATCATGGCTTGGTGTGGTGCTAGTGCATTGTCTTTGACTTATGTGTTGTGTGTTGTGGCTAACCCATGTTGTGCTTGATGTCAAGTGTTGGAGATTGGCTCCCGACCAATAAATTTTGCTAAAATAATCATTAATTCTGTAAAAGAAAACTAAGATCATAAAAATTGACCATATAAACCAAAATTGGCTTTATAATATCATTTTATTTTTCCAGAAAACTGCCTTTTAATCCACAGGCAATGATCCTCACTTAATATGAGATTTAAACATATTTTACTAGTACAAAGGCCAATTTATCTCAATCAAGGCATCATAGCACTATGTCAAAGGTGCATGGAATAAGGACTTCCACCCTTCCTGTAACTCCTCTCTAATGAGGTGAGTTAAAATATAATCACTACTTCTAGCATATGCAATACCAGTGCTCTGGAACAACACTTTTTGGTGCTACAGGAATAACCTCATTCCTGTAACAAGGAGAAAATTGAATATTTAGTATTTGGATACTAACATTGGCTCCTTCTAGGGATGACATGGTCCTTGCGAGCTGCCAATAACAAGTAGACCATTGTGCCTTTTCGTTCTATCCATCTATGCAACGCAACCTGCAAATGTTTGCCTCTATCTACATTTATGCTATGCCTAGTCCATGTGGCTTGTGGATTCATTCATAATGTCACCAGATCTCTGCAATCGTTATTCGAATTTTGAACACACTACTGAAAACAAAATTATTTCTACAAACTAACAAACTAAAAAGAATATTAATACTCATATGGTGAGCTTATTATTCTATCTTTTTCCTACTCAAAACTAGTAAAAATTGGCTAATCATGTGAAATCATGCTTCCAATGAAGCCATGATAACATCCAGCTGACTGAAAAAACTTCTTGTATGGAAATAAAATTCAGAGAAGACCTCATGACTTGTAATAGAATTTTAAGTTACAACACATACTTACAATCCCAGACTATTTTAATTCCAAAAGTTGTAAAACTGAAAGCTTATGAAAAAACCATTTGTATGTAGACAGCCACAGGATCCTGCCAACTGTCTTTCATCTCCATCTGATACAAAAGGTCACATTGTTCCTATGCTTCACTTATCAAATGATACTTCATTTTTTATGTTTTAAAGAGAGAATGAATATTTTTCGAGCATTGCCAATCAAGGTCATCAAGGTTATCCTAAATCTGATCACAAGTTCCTTGAACAAAAACATCAACAATTCCATCATGATAGTCAACAAACTGACTGTCATACACCGCCTCTTGATGTTCATAGATGATGAACTGAATACCTTCATGAATATGTTGGTAGGATTCTGTCACCATAGCTACATCTGACTCTAGAATGTCAAGATCATCATCACTATATTCATCATAATTTAGAACAACATGATAAAATTCAAATGACAAAGATGAAGATTTTTTCATATTTTCATCAACAATATGATCTTCAGACAGATTTGAAAAAACATTTCTTTCTTCCTCAACATTATCATCCATGGTATCTTGAAGATCTTCCTCACTAACATGATTTTTATTCTGGCAAACAGAGGAAAAATCTGCTTTCTGCTAAATATGCTTCTCAAATACATCACAACAATTTTCAAAAAGACTTTCAGCTGAAATTTTTTCTTTATAAAATATATTGAAAGCATTATGAAAACTTTCTAATGAGTTAATACTTGAAGTTGGAAGAGATCTGCACCAGTCAAGGGTTTCTCCCTTCAATGAGTATTTGAAAATATTGACATCCTCATGCACAATTTGACGTTCATGAATAAACTCATGAAAATCCAGCAGATGTTCAGCCAGATCCTACCAATCTTCTCCTTTAAATGTAGGAAGGATACCTTCCCATTCATCTCTACTAATAATTAGGTTTGGAAAATTAATGACATTCGAAAAATCACAAAAAGAAAACCTTTGATCCAAAATGGCTTCCATACTTGGATCCCTAGTGGAGTCACCTATTAATTATTAAACAATGGAGGCGCCATGGTGAAAGATATACAGTCAATCATATGTCCTCTTCTTGCTCACCATCAAGAAGCAGATATGATCATTGCCGTTCTCCCAGGGAATATTTCTTTGCTTCTTCATCCCCGACAACAACGCCAAAAGATGTTAGTGCTAGAAGTTGCCCCTAGACTGCTATAGGGTCAATCTTAGCACATCTTAGTTATTGCAATGATTTTTGTAAATAAGGATGTGTTTTGGGTTTTGAAAGAAGGTGGGTCAGGTAGAATGAAAGAGAAAGAATAAGGGAGACAAGCTAAACACAGATCAATGAAACGTTATTGGGCATGGAGACAACTAAACACCCTATTGATCGAAGGCAATCAAATTGCATATCAGATAAAAAGTTTATATGAAGATGGGTAGAAGAATAGGGAATAAAAAAAAAGTAGAATATCCATCAAACAAATATTCTCTTTGCAAAATGGATGAAAAGGTACTTGAAACAAAACACACAAATAGTAGGCAGTCAAAGCAAAATATTTACCGCTCGAGGATATATTATCCATGGGAAGCCATTGATTATCAATGTCTGCAATTCATTCAAGCAAGATGAAAAATAGAGTTTAAAACAAGGAAGATGAAAAACAGAGTGTAAGACAAGTGAAATCACAATCTGATAAAAAAATTGTCATATATATTCAATGTCAAAAGCGATCACAAAATAAGATGCCCTCAAGCTTACAATAACACACACTAGATGGTTATCTCATCAAATTCCTTCTCAGGCCTCACCCTCTCGGGCCTCTTTTTTCCCGTTCTATTACAAAATGTTGTCTTAAATAACAAGATACAATAAACAAATTCTTCCTATCTATGAGGAAATAATCATAACAATGAACTAAGAATAAAAACAATCTATGATATTATGCAAGAAATCTGGGACAACTTAAGTCAAATGCCTTGCCATCTGTGTCCTTAAAATCTGGAGATGTTGAACTAATTAATTTACTACTGAAAATCTAGAAATGATATCTCTGATTGCCATCTGCCCTGCCACTTGTGCCTTGAAATCCTGGATACTCATCTAACTCCTCTTTGAATGTTGATTCTGTAATGGCATTGTTTGCAACAATTTACCTCGATACTCTGCCTCTATATTATAAAAGGGTAGGTATTCTCATACTAGAATTTATAGTTCTCATTAGTGGATATTTTATTCCTAGTGAGCATCCTCTACATTTGAGGCTTGGTCTTCTCAACATAGATTTCACTATCTTTTACTACACCTTCAACATCCTGGGGAGATCCATAAAGTTCCTTGATTGCGAGTCCAACTTGAGAAATCTTTGATAGTATGTTCTCCCTAAAATTGTGATCCACTACTAGTGGATCTGAGGAATAATCAATTTTTCTCTTCTCCTCTTCATCCATGGGCACACTGTCATAAAGGCCAACACCTGCATAACCCTCTATATCTTTACCATTTGAATTAGATCTGAAGATAATAGACTGTCTGATAAAGATTCCTATCAGTTTGCTGGAGTACCCCAATACCTTGGCTTGATTTAAATCTTACTTCTTAGTAACCAATTGCTTTCTCCATGGTAGATCCACATGCTATAGATCCTGCATCTCGACGACCTATTGGAATGGGAAAAAATTGGATCATGGTTGCAAGAATGGAATCCCTAGTCATAGAAATGTTTATCATAGATGGTACTCGACAGTGTGTTGAAAAAGACGTCAATATGCCCAAGAAAGATTTGGCAATCTTAATAGAAAACCACATTGTCAACAGTATTTTTCTTCTCGTAACCCTAGGTATAATGAGCGCGATCAAAATTTAGACCTCTTAATAACAATAGTAGAAAATGAAGTGGTGTTGTGCACAAGTTTCAACTGCACAAAATCTTTCACCTTCATGATGATTGTCGATTATCGAAGAAGATGGAAATGAATTCTTGTTGGCAAGACAAAATCTTTGAGAACAGATGGAAATGAATTATGTTGGCAAGACACATTGTTCCATAGCCAGGATATTTCCTCCTCGTTGTGGCTTGGTGTGGTGCTAGTGAGTTGTCTTTGACTTATGTGTTGTGTGTTGTGGCTAACCCATTTTGTGTTTGATGGCAGGTGTTGGAGATTAGCTCCCGACCAATAACTTTTTCTAAAATAATCATTAAGTCTGTAAAATAAAACCGAGAGCATAAAACTTAACCATATAAACCAAAATTTGCTTTATAATACCATTTTTATTTTTCCAGAAAACTGGCTTTTAATCCAGAGGCAATGATCCTTACTTAATATCATCTTTAAACATATTTTACTAGTGCAAAGGTCAATTTATCTCAGTCAAGGCATCATATCACTATGTCAAAGGTGTATGGAATAAGGAATTCCACCCTTCCTATACCTCCTCTCTAATGAGGCGAGTTCAAAGATCGACACTACTTCTAGCATATGCAATACCGGTGCTCTAGAACAACACTTTTCGGTGCTAGAGGAATAACCTCATTCCTGTAACAAGGAGAAAATTGAATATTTAGTATCTGGATACTAACAACTCTCAAGCCTATATATTGAGGGCTTTCCAAGGTGAAAAACACACAGACAAAGATATCAAACTCACGATCTTGGGATTCATGCAAGGGTTTGGACAAGGAGAGCTTGGAGGAGTTGCAGTTGACATCATTCGTGGTCTATAAATTTTATTGGTTCTCATTTAATGTGCTTGGCCTGTTTCCTTAAAGTGTATGTTTTCATGTTCTTGTCTATGTTTGACTTAATTTACATAGATGAATTTTATTTTTCTGATCCATTAGTGTAGGAGATAGTCATTTGTTTCTCATTGTTTGTTGTAGGTATGGATTTGCGTTGAGAGTAAAGACCAAGCTCACAGATTGGAGTGGGTAGGAAAAATGTCATAAACGAGGTGCATCATACTTCTCCTCCTCTCTTTTTCGATGGAAAAAATGAATTTATAGGAATGGTAGTGTCCAAATGTAATTTTTTGTCTTGGTATAGGGGTCTGTAATCCAAGGGAATATTTTTGTAACAGAAATTGGTGACTCCATTGGGGAAGGACATTGAATTGTATTTCCTTGGATAGTTTGAACCTTTTCCTACTTTGATCTTGTTTGATTGATTGTTTTATGAACCTTTACTCTTCCCTCTGCTTCATCAAGCAGTATTCATAGTTACCAAGTCTGTCTCTACAGAATTTTTTTTTTATGCTTCTTTTCAAGCATGAAGATGATAAAAAATCCTCCAGTGTGGCTACTAGTGCACTGGTTATATGATCAACGCTCCTTAGTAACATCTTAGAGATCATTGTAGCACTCTATATCTTTGTTTTAGGGAGCATTGATCTCTTTTTTTTAGAAGATCTAGGACAATCTTCCATGTTTTGCTCAACCCTTTGTTGGAGATATTTTTCCCAGAGTCTGTACTTTTTCTTGTGACTTTGTTTAGGTTTAGGATATTGATCCTTATAACTCTTTTCATTGTCTTGTTTGATCTTGCAACCTTTTCCAAATTGTGATATTGATTTTACTTGTTTTTTCTTTGTTTGTTCTAATTGTTGTGAAGTTTCTGGTTATCTACTGATTGAAATGGTCTACAAAGGTTTGTTGGTATTGAGTTAGTTTTCAAATATTTCCTCTTTGAATGATTTGAGACTTTATGCTTACCACAACCTAGCTTGGATTTCTCTTTCTTGTTGCTTGTTTTGTTAAGACAGTTGAGTGATTTCTCTTTCTACCTATCATTTTTTGGATTCTTCTCTGAACTTTCTTGTATTTCTTGAATTCTTGTCAACTGTCGAGTCCTTGATTGAGTGAGTTATCATACTTGTTTCTTTCATTTCCCGTTATCCTGTAAGTGCATTATATTTTTGAATTCATTTTTTCTTCGTGTCTTTTGTATATGCATTCAACTCTTTCATTTTCATTGAAAGTAATAGAGTGTTAAAGGATTTGTATTTTATTTATTTATATTTTATAATCAAACAAAGAAGTTAGTTGCTTTCTTTATTTTGGGTAGTGTAGTAGATTGCATTTAGAAAATTGCCTTTGGGAATTGGGTGTTTTTTGTTAAAGAAAGTTGAACCTCTTCTTTGTCCCATATGTAGGTTTCATTGAATAAAAAGAGTTGCATTTCATTATTTTGCATTCTTTTGGAGTCGATTCTAAAACATCATAAGTTTCACCTTCACACCCTTGAGTAAACAACAACCCTAAAATGAAGCACTTATAAAATTGATTAGACACTTTCATATTATCTGGTACCAAAGCTACATTAGATTAAAGTGTAGGGATTTGGAATAGGTTATGAGGATAACTTTCCAAAGCCATGAGACAAACATAGAATCTTGTGCTAGGGAGTGGTAAATCCAATTTTTCATATAAGAATAGCCAAGATCCCACTCTAACATAGGGGTTAAACATGAGGTCACATGTGGGAGAGAAGCAAATATTCCCCCTCCAAAGCTTAACCCGTGTAGCAGAAATATCGTATATTTGGGGTTCTTCCTAAGAAACGAATGGTTTCATTTGGCCTCAAAGCTTCGTGAATCCTGAATCAATTCAAGGTCCTCAGTAGTATTTCGGTCCACTTGTCTTCTGTTCTCTTGGAGAATTTTGGACTTGTTATCCTACCCATACGTTCCTTCCCTACTGTCGACTGTACCCACCCAGAGGATGAATGTAAATTGGTAACCTTATTAGTCTATATATGTAGGGTTAATACACAAGATGATGATGAAGGAGAGTCTTCACTATACCTAGGTAAGGTATTTCTCAAACTCACTTGGGCTCCTTGGCGAGTAAACCCATGGGTAAAACCATGTGGGAGCTTGCACCAAGGCATAAGTCTGTTAATCAAGTCGCCAACGTAATCGATCCACCTACTCTATCCTATCCCCTTCCTATATTGATCTTGTGATGTTGGATTTCATCACCAACTAGTGGTTTCATCATGGGAAGGTTTGTTTCTTAGACCTATACTTCCTCCTTCAATTCACTTTGTCATCTTCAAAAATTCATTTCTCCTCAACCATGAGGATCTATGTGACATTCCACCTACCACCAGAAACAAAATGATGTATATTGTCCATCCATAGGTGTTGTATCTTCATGTGCACTTTCCTTCATGTCCAAATACCTTCATCAATATTTGGGTCGAAAACCAATGACTAGGGTTGAAATCAATGACAACAACCAATCTTCAAACAATATTTCCAACAATATCCCCCATTGTCATTGATGGAAACATTCATGCTCCCCCTATCATCATGATCCAAATTTATCTCCCCCTTTGACATCAATGGAAAAGGATGGGCTTGCTCCCCGTGAGTTCAATGGAATAAGGTGACCTTCTTCTTTGGGGCTTCTCCCCCTGAACATGTGGCACTCAATAACACTTCATCCTTATTTTTGGTATTTGGGACTTTTTCTTCCTTGGAATCCTTTTGTGTGGATTTTGTATTCTCTCTCTTCTTCATGTATAGGATGTATATGTTGTTTGGTCTTTTTGTTGTAGTTGCAACCAACCTTCCTGAGTTATTTTATTTGATTTTACATTTTTGGGAGTCAAACGTAAGAGTGTATCATTGATCACATATTTTGCTGACACTGAGGAGATTATGCTTCAGATCTTCAACCAATAGGACTTTTTTTTCTTTTACATTTTCACTTCCAAGCTTTATAGTTCCTTTTCTAAGTATTTTGGTAGATGAGTCATCTCCACATACAACATTTCCACCCTTTTTCTTGAAGATAAAATTTTTTCTTTGATCTCCGGTCATATGAGATGAGAACCCATTGTTTACAAACCATTCATATTCTTCTTTGCATTCTTTAGCGACCAATGTTATTCGAAAATTTTCATTGTGTGTAATTTCTTTCCTTTTCCATGTTGTAGTTGGTATAGGGACATTTGGAATACAATTATCTTCCTTCACCTCTCTACAATCTCATTCTTTGTGACCAACATTATTTCACTTGTAACATACAATATTTTGATCCATTAATGGGTCAAATGAATTATAATTTATGTTGACAGGTATACGAAAATTTTCATATATACTATTTGCACTATTCATGTAGCTTGCATAGTTATTCCTTTCATTGATTCTACAATTTATTGCCTTGTGTCCAAAATTTCCACAAGTATAACAATGTCCAAGAAATAAATTTTCATACCTGGGATTAATTGATCTTCTTTGTGGTGTGGTCCATTTGGGTTCACGATCTATTCTTTTCTAGTTTCCTTCATAATGATTTATTTCATACCTGATGGGAGAGGATCTTTTGGATGTCTCATCCTTCTGAATTCTAGTATTCTATCTTGTTGTTCAACTTGTTCTGGAGTGTTGGTTTCATCATTTTCATCTTCCTTCTCTTGTTTTGCTCTCTTCAAACTGTCATTGTATCCTAGTCATGTCATGTCGTTTGGAGATCTTTGAATGCTAAGGATCTCATCTAATTTTTCAGTTCTTTTTTCAAACTTCTTCAAATTTTCTACTGTCAATAGTATCTCCCCTTTTGGGTGATCCAATTCTACTTTCATTTTCTCATAATCTTCTAATTATTCCTTCAAGCTATCAATGGTATTTTCAAGCTTGTAATTCTCTTCTTCACAACTACTCAATTCACTTTTTAGTATTATGTTTTTGTTTCTAAGCTTTCTATTTTCAGTTTCAACATGCTTCAACTTTTCAATATTCTCATATTCTTGTTCACTTGCTGCATTGCCTTTGTATCCCCAAAAGGAATCAAGGTTATTTTCTTCATCTGAATCTTCTTCGGAAATGATTTCTTCTTCTTTAGAATTCTTGTGATCGTCATCTTGGGTTTCTTGGGTTATGAAGAGGACCTATCATCCATCATTATCTTATTCATCGCTCTCATATGAGGAGATGTCATCATCCTTGGACAAGAAGATCTTTTTATTGTTGAGACTTCTCTCTTTATTGTAGTAGTTTTCAACAATATGTCTTACTCTCAAACAGTTAAATCATTTGAGAGGACACTTACCTTTGTATATTCCACTTCCCTTCTGGAACCTTCTTATGAAATTTTTTATTTCTTCATCAAGGTCCTTATCCTTTTATTTTGTATTCTTTATGGCTTTAAAGGCTTCTTTATTGTTTGGCTAGTCATTTTCTGTACTTTTTCTCATTTCATATGCTATAAGAGACCCATGTAATTCATCCATTGTCATTTTGGTCAAGTCCCTAGTTTCTTCAATGGTGGAGACCTTAGCATCATACTTCAA
>JZKD02S0136308.1:208451-228635 GCA_000966675.3 Picea glauca
TGTAATTCATCCATTGTCATTTTGGTCAAGTCCCTAGTTTCTTCAATGGTGGAGACCTTAGCATCATACTTCAAGAGAAGTGATCTCAACACTTTTTGTACAACCAGGGATTCATTGAGCTCTTCACCTAATCCTCTGATAGAATTAACAACTTCATCAAATCTAAGAAGCTAGGTTGCAATATCTTCCTTTTCATCCATTTTCAAATTTTCAAATTCTGCTTTATGTCGTTGAAGCTTGACATGCTTAACTTTTGGATCACCTTCATAGGTACTCTTGATTTTGTCCCATACCTCTTTAGCAGTGTTGAAACCCATCACTTTGATGGCAATGGTTAGTGCCAATGCTCCTAGAATAAAATGTTTGTCTTTTGAATTACAACTCATAAGCTTCTTCTCATTTGGATCAGTTGGAGCATTATTTTGGATTATGTTAGCACCCTGTAAATCTTCCCAGCTGTCAAAACATATGACAGGGGTAACTGTTTCAACCAGCTTTAGAGCTAAGGCACTAGCCTACTCAACTCAGAGAGGGCTCTCTCATGTCACTTGATACATCTATGGAAATTGGTGGCTAGAATTGGCTTGTTTTGAGGTTTTAATAAAGTTGTTGAAGAGCTGAAGATGAAATTTGGGCTATGAGGTCAAGAATGTAAGATGTATTTCCAAATTGTGAAAGCAATCCATAGGAAAAGGATAAATGAGGAAGTGGCTTCTGAATTGATGCTTGAAAATTTTAGATGGTATCAGAAGAAAAGAAACACACAACTATTATCAGAGAATTCTAGTAATGAATTCTGAAATGGTTTAGAAGAGATGAACACAGTCTAAATTGTCAAGCCAAGATAATTGAATAATGAATTCTGGTCTTTTAGTTTCTCAATTTAGAGAAAATGACCACACTATGAGAGAAAACGAGACTCATAACACCACCAATTAGAATATTTTCATAAAAAGTCCCAAAATCTGCCTCTACACCCATGTATTCATTCCAGCCCCAGAGATTTATAAATTTTTCCTACACAGAGGACATGCTCCTCTTTTCTCTCTATCTCTATACTCATGAGGCAAATCATATATAGAGGAATTTCATATGAAATTTAAAACGTTCCGACTTCCTCATAATTCTAAAAACAGATACGAGTTACAAAAAATGAAGAACAATTGTATTATTTAAAGGGACCGTTAGTAATTAGTCTGTCATATCAGGAATCCCTTCTCTTAATCTGACATCTGTGCAAAACTATCTGAAATAAACCAAAATTTTACTTGAGGATTCACCTCATCTTGGCCATTTTCTCCTCCAGGGTACTCCACCAATCTAAATTTTCCCCGATGCTCTCTATCATCTCGGTTTTGGCCTCTGATTTCTTCCTTTTTCTCCTCTTCTTCTTTGCGGCTGGGTGGCAGGTGTTGTATGCATGTTCATTTATGACAAGATCCCTTATAACGGGGTTTAATCTTACTCCCGACTCTGTCTCAGTTTTAGGTTCTGTATGAAATTTAGTCACATGCATCTGCAAGAACCATCTTTCATTCTTACTTATTGACCTACCTGGTACCTTAGCTGAGAACCCAATTGCACCAAACACCTTTTGACAGATATTATCCATGTTTTCTGGACTTCGCAGAGACCTTGATTTGGACACTCTTTGAGTTTATAGAATTCAGGGGCATAGGCCGAGCTTGTTTTTCTTATGCATAAGATGACAATTTCCCAGAATAGGATAAAATGATTCATATCTGAGATTTTAATGTTCTGTGTACTTTGCTCATGAATTACTATCACAGTACCTTGGTGTGCCACGCTTCATCAATCCACTTCGAATGATGAGCCTCGAGTTAGTTATGCAGTGCCCTCCTTTTGGTATGTCATCCGAGAAAGTACCTGGTTCGATGATGTGAGGTGATCTGACCAACCATCATCCTTCCCGCGAGCTATTGACATGAAGTTTTGAACCACGTGACATCGGGGCCATAGGAAAAGTTTTTTCAGGCAATCCGTCATCTCCCCTGATGTGTGTGTAAGAGGGCCATGCGTTCCCCATCAAAACCAGAGTAGTTTCCCTGGTCTGCCTTCATGATGTTAAGTTCCATGCTATTTGTTTGTCCGATGTAGGATTTGACCGTAGATCAGAGATTCTTCAATATCGACGTCTTGTCGAGCTACTTCCTTCCCACTTCCACTACATTTGTTCATACACCACGGAATATAGCCGAGAACCCTGAACTATCGTGCCTCTATTGTGGTATAGCATCTAGCTAAACTTCAGAAGTTTTTTAGATCCCGATAAAAATTGTTAGGGTGATAACAGTTTACATAGCCATTTACAACTGAGTACTAAATGTCTACTCCCAAAGATTTTAGGTAATTTTTCACTCTATCACTCTAGTATGCATAATTTATTCCATCAAATATTTGAATCCCATTTTAAAAGTGCTCATGGTCATCCATCTTTGCTCAGGATTTTCCTTCCAGTGGTTAAACTGTTCTGAAGGAAACCTGCTCTGATACCAATTGTTGATACTGAGACAGGGGTGAATCAATATCAAGTACAATTTGAAAACATTTTCAACTTATACTTCAACCAGATTATATATTCAATTATATCCAATGAGAAATGAACAATAGTAGGAGAGTTACACTAATACACCACAATACACCATGCACAATATATGAGAAATAATCAATAGTTGTTGTTCAAGGGAAGTAATGACTTCCAAGGTAGCTACAGCTTCCAAATATAAAGGGAGGGATAAACATACAAAAGGAAGACACAATCCTCCAATATCAAGACAGGTTTGACCTCTCCATCCTTGCCCCTTCCTTCCACCCAAGAATATATGAGAGATAATAAAACTTTACATCAAATTATCACCATCAACCAACCATCACATAGAAACCGATAATGCTTCCTGATACTTCTTCAACTTCTACAATTATTCACTTATTGTAATACTCTTATCCTATAGATAATATTACTCAATGTGTTCTCTGAAACACCTCCAAGTTTCACTACTTGAATCGTCCCATATAAGGAGGTATAGATAAAATGGTAGACCTTATTCAATTCTAGTTTATTCCAGAAAGAGAACTTGTACAACATGCCCCACACTCAATATTTAACATAAGATTATGAAATTCATACAAAGGAAACTACAACCCGTACTCTTTCCAATGCAATTGGTCTAACTTCATTTGGATTCTCTATGAAGACATTATGATTGTTTTACCCAGAACACATTTTTATGACTAACTTCAGGACTAATCAAAAACCTTATCTTCCACAGAGTGTATCTCCAAAATTATAGCGAATAAAGAGTTGAAATTTTTACCACAGGTACCTAGATATGTCTCAGAACACATCACCAAAATACTTCATCCTCCCTTGAAATGCATCCTTCTTTACTTCATATTTCCTCTGAAATTTGACTTGTATCTCCTTGTTCATTAACAAACTTGTGTGTATTTAAAAATGAATGTTTAATGAGATGTATTTATACCCTTTATGTCACTTCCTTTTAACATTAGGGACAACCTGACACTTTCTTATTTTGTAATTCTTTTGTTTAATTATCTTCAAGGTTGACCTATACTTTGTTCTTCAATTCACTTTGTCATCTTCAAAAATTCATTTCTCCTCAACCATGACGATCCACATGACATGCCACCTACCACCAGAAACAACATGATGTATATTATCCATCCATGGGTGGTGTATCTTCATGTGCAATTTCCTTCATGTCCAAATACCTTCATCAATATTGGGATCTAAAACCA
Source organism: Picea glauca (assembly GCA_000966675.3). NCBI lineage: Eukaryota > Viridiplantae > Streptophyta > Pinopsida > Pinales > Pinaceae > Picea > Picea glauca. The sequence goes on from JZKD02S0136308.1 coordinate 212,232, forward strand.
ATGACTAGGGTTGACATCAATTAAAACAACCAATATTCCAACAATATTTCCAACAATGGTCTATATATGTAGGGTTAATACACAAGGTGATGATGAAGGGGAGTCTTCACCGTACCTAGGTCAGGCGTTGCTCAAAATCACTTGGGCTCCTTGGAGGGTAAACCCACGGGTAAAACCATGTGGAAACTTTCACCAAGGTGTAAGTCCATTAATCAAGTCACCAACGTAACTGATCCACCTACTCTATCCCATCCCCTTCCTATATTGATCTCGCGATGTTGGATTTCATCACCAACTAGTGGTTTCATTGTGGGAATGTTTGTTTGATTGTTTGCTTCTTATATTTGTAGTGTGTGTTTCTTTTTTTCCCTAGTGGATCTTAGGTCAATTCAGTCTCTATGGAGTCATTTCCTGGGCATACCAATGAAGGAACCCATTTTCCTAGGGAACCTTTCACCTTTCCTTCTTTTGGAAATGTTGGTCCTCCATGCATTTCCACACCGAGTCTTTCGGGACTCACAATCAGGTTACCAGTTTGGTTTTTCCCCACTCTGGTAATATCAATTTTTCCCAATGATTCAAATGCACCTAATACTTCAGATGTAAGCACACCACCCACAAATAAACCTCATGTCAAACTTTCTCCTTCTTCACTCGTTAGGTCTCCTTCCCTTTCTCCTTATTCACCTAGTGAAATATCTAAAGCAAGTAGACAAGTTGACAAGAAGAAGAAAGGAAAAGATAAGAAGAAGAAGAATAAAAAAGAGACCAATCATCCAACCACATAAGGTCATGTTGGATACGAGCAAACAACTACTTTTAATCATATTGGGAGTGTTGATAAAGTCGACAAGTCTAAAACGAAGAATCCTAAACCCAAATTCCCTTGCAGACTTTGTAAGAGTGACCAATTTCCTAGGGATTTCACTGGTCTCCCCAAGGTCTTAGAAATGTGGACTTCCATGTCATCGGCCCCTACTGGACATGTTGGTGACACCCCATAAACTAGTGGCGTTAAGGTTAGTAAGAAGAATAGAACCATCAAACTTCCTTGTATGTTATGTGAAGGTGACCATAACTCTCACATTTTCCCTCGTATTGACGAAGCTTATTATCTTTTGGAAAAGATTCAACTTCCAACTGGTTATCATAAGATCTCTTCCAACCCATCATTAGTTGATGGACTAGTCAATATGGTTCCATCCCCAGTCGGTCCAGTTGATCAGGTGGTCAATATGGTTTCATCATAAGTTGAACCAGTAACCCAAATAGTTGATCAAATTCCATCATCGTTCAGTCCCACTCTTCATCCAAAGAGTAATCCCCAAGTGATCGATCCAGTTTCGTCATCGATTGATCCCACTCATCCCTTTAATAGTGAATCCAAAGTTGTTGATCTGATTCTGTCATCAGTCGATCCCACTCCTCATTCAAGGAGTGAAGATGTCGCTCAGGTCTACCTTGTTAATACTAATTCACTTGGACCAGGGGACACTCTAACCATCCTGATGGAGCCCCTTTCAAGCACTCAGATGATTTCTATTTATTCAAATAATTTGAGAGAACCATGTCCTCCTTCTTATGTTCCTTTCCAAATCATTGTGCAGGTCTGTGATAATAATATTCCTAACACTATAATAAATGAAGTTTCTTCTGTTAGCGTCTTATCTATGAATGCCTGGAAATATTTTGGTTCCTTCCAACTTGTGCTCATGACTTAAAATAGTTGAACTTTGACATAAGAGTTAGTTAACCTTTACGGATCCTTCCCCAGTTTCTAGTTACGTTGGGAGGAAAAACAGTCTACGTCGATGTGATGGTAATTCATGACCCCTTGGATTTTAATGTGCTCCTTGGGTGAGAATATGTCTATGTTATGAGATATTTTGTGTCCACTCTCTTTCAAGTGATATGTTTCCCTCACAACAGAAACATAGTAATGATCAACCAAATTTCATTCACTAGCCCTCCTGTGATGGTCAACCATCTTCCCTGCCTTCCCTGAACAATCCATACATGCTAGTGATGTCTGCAACACCGTAGGTCAATTATGTAACAAATTGTCCCATGCCTTCAACTTCGAACGAGGGAAAATATCTCCCTTAGCCTGACTTAGATCTAGTAGTTGACATGGTCATATCTTTGATAGGGATATTAGAGCTAGATATCCCTACCCTTATCGAGGTCATTGACATGTGTTCCTTCCAGAGTGTTTTTTTGCCATCTAGTGAAGATCTCCTGGAAGCCATGGACGATGTTTGTCCCTTGACATGTATTCCTTCTAGATAATTATCCTCTTGGAACCCATGATAAAGGATAGGTTACGAGCATAGTTTTTCTTCTCTATGGAAAGATCGTTAAAAAATGAAACAAAAGATACGAGCATAGTTTCTCTTCTCTGTGGAAAGCTCGTTAAAAACATGAAACATAATTCTGCGGATTGAACCTGGAGTTACAAGCATAGTTTAATTTTGTTTCAAGCTTGTCTAAAAGTGAAACCAATTCCGAGATTAGTATTTTTTCTTTCTCGTGCTCGTAAATACATGAGAATGTGACCGAGTATACTTTTATCACTTTTTCGGACTCGTAAAGGTTATACGAAAAACTAACCCCATGGAGTTTCCTTTAAGATCATTTCAGACTCCCTAAACATGAAAATTTTATCGAGTGATCTTGTTGTCTTTCATGCTCGTTAAAGTGAATTAGAAATCACATCCTTTGAGCGGTAGTTTATCTCTTTTTCAGTCTCATCAAACTACTTTACAAAAAAGGAACACCCTAACTATATGGTTAGGAGAGTTATCCTAAGTATCATTTTATACTTTTTCGGACTTGGGAGACTAAATTTATGAAAAAGGCATTCATGGAGTCATCTTTAAGTGTTTTTCAAACTCTCTAAAAATGAAAAAAAAATGATTTTACTTTCTTTGGGCTCGTAAAACATACATTGAAAGGCCTATCTGGGACCAAACCACTCCTTCCTAGAGTTCATTAAAAAGGCTCCAAATGACTCATTAAAGTATGATCTTATACCAAGCACCTGTTATAATCCTCAAGCTTGTTAAAAAAAAAAGAGGTACTCACCTATCTAGATGGGGGGGAAATTGGGAAATGGGTCAAGTTTAATGAAAACTTTATGGCATCTTTTGTTGTCTCCCTTGAACATGGAACCTATCTACATTATGTCGTACACTTGGGTAATCCACTTGTCTCTGAGTCATTTGAATTCCATGTGTTTTCATACTCTTTTCCTTCAAAGATAACCTATGTTTGTCATCACACTCTATGTCATCATACTTTTTTACTTCAAAGAGAACCTTTGGTTGTGGTTACACTATGAAAATCATCACATTATTTTTGGATCCTTTCCTCATTGAGTCAATGCTACCAAGTCAATTGTCGTTCCATGTAATGTTCAAGGTAAGTATAAACCTCTCTTCAGTATTCATTCCCGTGTCAGTCTATTCAAATCTAATATTTAATCTTAAATCACTATTTTGTGTTAGTTTCATGTCGATGATGAGGGATACATCAAGACCCTCCTTTGACAAGTCTTTTCCTATTAACTTCAGCACATCATCCAGGAATTAGAATTAGAAACCAATTAGTACCTTGGAACTTGCATCATCATGTAGGGATGATTTTAGGGGCTAAATTTCACTCATGGGCTAATTTTCCATGGTTTTTCCAAAAAAAATATTCGCTATTCTAAAAATGATTCACCCAAATTCTATAGGATAAAATTATTTTACCTTAAAAATCACCAAAATTTTATACAAACTATATAAAATCCTTATAATTTTTTTTATTTTTACAAAAACATCGCCAACATTTTGTAGTAGGCATATGAAGGATTAGTAATATTTGTCAAGGTTTCTACATTTTAAATCAAATTTACATCCTTAAAATCATCCCTTCCTACATGCCTCAATGGTAGGTCTCCTTGCTTTCGATAGTGGGTTAACACCATTGGCCTCTAATAGAATGATTCCACGAGTGCTTGACTTCAGTTCACAAATCCATGCATGTTGGATTGTACTAGGGTACCTTGGCAGTCATTGACATCAAAGGTGATTTCCCTCGCACTTGTTAAAATTTAACGTCAATGGCCAGTAATCAAGTGGTTTCTACCTTGTTCAACATCAAAACATGTATTCACATGTTTATAATCATACTGGTTCGGGATCAAGATGAATACCCTGGGACATATTTGGCATCTACCAAATGTTATCTGACTAACCCAAGTTTCAATGGAGTTTGAAACTTACTGATATACATTGTTACATATATCCACTTTGTATTGGTTTGTGGCTATGTTGTTTTGTCATATGCTATCTCAACTGTGTAAAATAGTGTGGCTATAACTTGATTGATTCATATGGATCCACATTGTATGCTTGGTGGCCATATACTTTGTTGGAGCCACCTTTCTCAATTGATTTAAATATAATTCTTAAAATCAAAGGTTCGACTTTAAGTTGTCTTTTACTTCATGACCTTTTATCCATTGAAAGTATCAGTAGTACTGATATGAGAAGTGACGATGGTCTTCATACTCCTAAGCCATTTCCTTTTTACCGTTAAATGAGATTTTTCACTTTTATATACCTTAGAATATCACGCTTCGGGAGTTACAAGTCACATGGTTTCCAAGACCCGATGTGTGAAGTCACGAAACAACCTTGAAAGCTTACCCAGGTTAGTGCCGAGAGTAAAGTTCCTTAAACCTTAGTTAAGTTCTATCGGGATTTCACGTCTCGGTGATAGCTCTTCCAAGAAACTTTACCTTCATAGCCCCGAGTAGCAAAGTCGCGATATCAATTAAACATTGTTAGGGTTTCGTGACTCAGCATTCACTCTTCCAAGAAACTTTACCTTCGGAGCCCCGAGTAGCGAAGTCGCAATATCAATTAAACACCCTCGAGGTTTCGCAACTCGGCATTTGCTCTTCCAAGAAACTTTACCTTCGTAGCCTCGAGTAGCGAAGTCACGATATAAGCTAAACACTGATTAATTAAACACTTAATCCAGATTACATTTTTTCTTAACTAGATCGCATCATCGTGATCTCGGGTTTTAGGGGCTCGAAGGATATGAGTGAAATATATTGATACGGTAAACGCCGAAAGGGTGATTAAAGTTTTAATAAATTCTAACTAAAGAAGCTAATCCAGATTAATTAGTGCATTAATACAAATTTTAACATGCACTGTCTACGGGTAAAATTTAAATATTTTTGCGCCAACTCGTATCACGACCCATAAAAATTTATAGCATTTGTTTGAAGTGATAGGTGAAGATATTTTTTTTTATTGCTAAATCTTTCTCAAAGAACTATTCAACCATTTTGTTCGTAATTATTTCTCTCATTGTTTCAAATTCCTTTTCTATCCTGCGCAAAGAAGATTTTTTCACCAGGCTAATTTCTGTATGTATACACATTTTTACTGCAGGAGAGCTAAGTAAGAGTCCTCTATCATGGCCCCATGAAAATATTCCAAGGAGATTGCTGAGAGTTCCGGACAAGGATTAGATACTGTTTCCGATACTTGACCCCGAAGTGTTGATTATGTTAGGACCTGGTCATATGTCTCTGAGGTTCTCCAGTCCGAATTGGTGAACTATTCAGATGATTCTAGTGATAATGAGAAGGACGATTTGGCCACCAAATACAAAATCATTGTTCAATCAGAGATGCATAAGATAGCGGCCAGGCCACAACTCCTTCCATATTATGATATGATCTGATGGGCATTAGATCATGTGGATATCCCGACCAGAACCATTATCAGTGAACAGAAGGTGACCATTGGGACTTTTAGACCAGAACATTTGCAGGTGATGTACCAATTGTCACCCACACCAAACTTCTCACACAACGTCGATTTTATGGAATTTTTTAAGAAGAAATAATGCGAGCAATATGACAGAAGTCTGTCTGATCTGATCAAAGATTGGGTCTTGCACCCTGCAAAGTTTAGGACGGACGATAATGGAGTTTATTCAATCTCTTCTCTGGAACCACAATTCAAATATATAGCAATGATGACCTGTAGGTTGTATGGGAAGGAGGACACCACACATTTTTTCCTCACGTGGGTGCTTTTGATTCATACAGTCGCTGAAGTCTATTCTTTCGACTGGGCCAAATTTTTATCCAATAGTTTAACCAGTCGGATTATTGAATACTGGATGCAGAAGGTGAGTGGGAGGGTTGCTTCATTTTTTATGTTCGCCTATATCATGGATGTTGTTTGTTTCATGAAGCCTTACCCTTTAATGAGCTAGAGCTGGACTCCATCTGAGGCTGAGCCTATCCATGTCTACCACTCAAAACTCTGGGAAGATAAGGCTACATAGTTCATATACGAAATTTTCAATTGGGTAATGGTACCAATGCATGTCTACATCTTAGGCAACCCACCACTCAGGATTTCAGATAGCATTTCCATCAACTTAAGCAATGTGGCCAACTGATACGTAGAGGTGGAATTTTCATAAATTAGGGTTTTCAACACCTCTATTCCTCCCTATGCTCTGCCATTATTCATACTGGATAGGCTGGTTTGTCACGAAATCGCTAGGCAAACTGTGATTGGTGGCATAAGTAAAGAGCTTAAAGGATTTTCAAAGAAGGTATGGCCACCGTTCCCCATTCATTTGAATACTTATTCTTTATCACATTTCGGACATGCAAAAGCCAAGGCAACGGCTTTGGAGGATATTAAATTTGTCCACATTGAGTTCAAGAAGCACGACCCACACGGGATCTTGGGAAATCACATGGCAAGTTGTGGCCTTAAAAGGTATGAACATGAGAATTCGCCTCATGATGAAGTCTTATAAGGAGCGAGATCCTATGCTGAGGTTCTCAGTCGAATTCAAACTCTGTCGCCCGAGGAGAGGATTGATTTCTTCAAATTTCAGGAACATCGGCGGAGCTGCCTTCCCCCAGTCTTAAAGGGTAAGAACCCGCTGACTGCAGATATACAAAAAATGGAAGCCAATGGATCCAAAGATTCAAGACCAGACCAAGAGGAACACCAGGAAAAGAAGAAACAAATCGAAGGCCCAAAACAAGAAGATGAAACCTCCAACCCTTCAAGCAAGCCAGCCTCAGTTGTTACCCTGGGTAAATCAACCAAGCATATCAATAGCGCCATCGTTTCTGTTACCCCCATACAGTCTACAAAGGGGATCCTAGACGCAGGTTGGATTTTCGGCGAGGAACTAAAGGCTATAACTGTGGAAGAACTTCATCAAGAAGCAGGCAAGGTAACCAAGAAATTTAAAATCCTTGCTGATGGCAGAACCATGAAGAAGCAAGAATTTGCAACTCATATAGCAGGGACATTGGGGGCTTTTTCTATAGCCAACAAATATTCTTTCGAGTCCCTAAAAGATCAGTTGAAGTGGAAAAATCACTTGATCAAAAATTTGGAGGACAAACTAGATACAACAGAGGCAGTTGCCAGAGATCAGGCAAATATAGGTATAGAGCAAGCTAGAGTAGCTGACCAAAAGGAAATCGAGCGGCTCAAAACCAATCTCGAACAAGCATAGTAGGTGGCCCAGAACAGCCAATCAGAGATAATCTAGCAAAAAGAATTGATAGAGCAGCTACAAGCCAAATTAAATTTCTCCAAAATCCAGATGATAGATATCGAGATATTCCAATCCCAAGCCATAGAAATCCAAAAAAGAGTGTCGGCAGCTCAACAAGATTTACTTGCTAAGGTGGAAACTATTCAAAACCACTGCCAACTCATTGATCAAGTACTGGAAATTGTCTCCTTCAGAGAAAAAGAAGCTGGGGTGGCTCGGGTCATTTTCCAAGAGGCTGTTATAGCCACGACAAAGAAGGAAACATGCAATAGTTCTAGGCTTTCCATCCCAGAGCAGACCCGTGGTAACATCTTGTTGAAGACATGGGAGCGTAACATATTAGAAGGAAGACAACTAGCTAAAGAGGTAAGAAACTCTTGTGAAGAAACTTTCGACTTCAGAGATGGGAGTTTGTTGGATCTAAATAGTGAAAACAACACTGAGACACTGGGTTAGATTAATATAGCCAAACATCTGCTCAATATCACGAAGAATGAGGAAAGAGAGTTGGATGAAATATCACAGATAACCCAGATGGATATAATCCAAATAGATAAATGGATAATAAAACAAAGTGTACATTTGTGTTCTATCAGCATCGAAGACCGATAGGTAGAAGGAAAGTTGCCACAATTAGTGAAGGATTATTACACTTTTGAGGAAAATAATCAAACAGAACCTTCCAAGTTGATAGTCCAGTTGGTGGAGAGGTGCGTCACTTGCACCGAGCATGCGAAGGGGCAGGTTTCCGGTACCAAATAATGACATGTGTCTGCCTGTTCAATTTTTAGAACCAGAAGTTCAAAGGAAGGAAGTTGCTCCATTCACCCGAAAGAGGACAAAGACAAAGAATTGAAATGAAGAAGTCTCCTTTTTGTAACCGAAAAAATTCCTCGAACGATTGAGATTTTAGCGTATAGAAATTTGTATAAATATGCATTTTGAAGAAAGATAAGAGGCGGGACCTTTTTGGTCGATTGTAATAGAGACTCTCTCCTCTTGAAATGTAATACGAAGCAATCTGAAGACTCGTGATTCCATCAAGACTGTGTTATGAGTTTGTTTCCTCTATGATTTCATATTCAATTTCATTTCACATATATATATCTGATGAATGTTTTTACTGCAATTTAGTAAAACCTCTACTGTGGTGATCAATTTTTAGTCGTCTATATCGTTTGCAGTTTTTCCTCTGTATCAGCTATTAGTAGGTACAAGACTTGTGAACCCTTTAGATTGTCATATTTTATTCTTTGTCAGATATCTTTTTATCTTATTTTCTTCTTCTGTTTACAGGGTGAGATTCTCCCTTGATAGGAACCTCATGTTATAGATAGCTTAATGTTTTTCTCACATTTCACACACCATTTATTTAAAATATAACTCAGTTACAGAAAAAGGCCTTTGGTTTGCATTTTATCTTTATTATCGGATTCATAGTTCTCTTTTATACGATCAAATTGATACAGCATAAAAAACTTCGAACTCTCTTTAAAAAAAATTTGTTCCTCTATGACTGTCCCCATTGTAAGATAGCCTAATATTGAACCCAGCTTATCGGACCAAACCCATATCTCTTTATACCTTTTCAATACTATACTTAAAACAGCCACCACCCGGGTAGAAATTGAACATTCATGGGCCGCGATTGAACAGGATATATACATCTAGGAACAATTGGAAGCGAGACAACGACAAATTGGAAATCAGCCTTAGCTTCCTTTCCTGAAGGTTGACTCTTCTCCATTTTTTATCCTTTACTTACTTTCGGATGCCTAGACACTGTACTTTCTAAGACTTAAGTACAGACTCAAGAACAACATCTTTCTGGCGTCGTTGCCGGGGACGAAGTTATGAAACCTTTTCCCTGGGAAGAACGACATTTTTGCAAGTTTTTCCCTTTGATAGTGAACAAAGAGTGAAAACCTTCTAAAGGATTTTGTTATCTTTCACTTGGTGACTCCACGTTTAAATAAGTTGGCATATGGTCGAAGGAATACCAGACAAAACCCGAAGGGTAAACAGACCACGCCCGTTTTCGATCCCGAAAAAATACTGAAAGCTAGAGGTTCCCTTAAGCCAACCACTGCAGTCTACCAGCTTAAGTACCCACAACCTAATACCAAGAGTTTCATTGAACCTTCCACTTCACACAATCCCCTCCCTGAAACCATCAACCCAACCTTAAATCTCTCTGAGGTGAAAGGTGAAATCCATCCGATAACCTTTGGTGTACACAAAGGTAAAAACCTCGTAGTGAATTTATCAGAGATCGACATCCTGTCGACTCTTCAGTTAGATTTCACAACCCCACCAAGTCTTGAAGAGTATACCATATACTCAAATTCCACACCCGTGGGTTCCCTTGATTTCATCTCTTGCAAATCCAAGGAGCCAAGTCCTTGCATTTCTTTTCACCCATCTTCGCTTTTCTCGTCTCTCGAAGAAGCTAGAAATTCGTGTTTAGTCTTCTAGAATCCTTTATATAACACACATTTTCCCAATCCAGTAGTATCGATGGAGGTCACCGGAGGAGGAGGTGGAGTGGCTCCAGGAGGAGGAGTGGGGGGCCAAGGGCCTCCCCCACCTCCTAGAGTTTTCACTAACGTAGCTATGAGATATGTGCGTTTGGTCCTGCCCGTTCCTCTCCATGAACTTCCTGAAAATTACATAAAAAACTTGCCTAAATTTACAGGGGGAGGGGACTTGACCACAACCAAACATATAAACTTCTTTGATCAGTTCCCCGATATCCTAGGTCTCAAACACGAAGACATATATTCGAGGTTGTTTGTTTAGACTTTCGAAGGATAGGTACGAACCTAGTTTCGAAGTCTACCCATAGGATCGATATTATCCTATGATGCCTTAGAAGACTCCTTTATTAGACAATGGGGTGAAAGGAAAGATCATTTGTATTATTTAACAAAGTTCGGATTTTAAAAGAAAAATACTTTGGAAACCGTTATGGAATTCATTCAAAGATTTAAAAAATTATATAATAAGATCTCGATCGAAGTTAAACCATCCCAACCTGCAGCCAAGGTAACCTTTGCGGGAGCCTTCGAACCCAATTTCGCACTTATTTTGAGAGAAAGGAGAGGGACTACAATAACCTGAATGCAAGATGATGCCATAGAAATTGAATCTAATATGATGGCTTCTGGCAAATTGAAAACCAAGGTAGAAATGGGAAACCGAGAAAACAAACATTTTAGGGAACAAGCAGGACCCTCGGGTTCAAATAGATCTACAGACGACAAAATGGATGATATGGCTAGGATAATTAAGGAGTTATCAAATAAGATTTCCAGAATGGAGCTAGATCAATCCAAGGCCAATACTTTCGTTAAGAGGGAATTCAGAAGAAACCCCAATCCTCAAAATCAACAAAGGCAGATGAAAAATGAAGAGCAGAAAATTCAAACCCCTTTAAACGATAAAAATTTTATAAGAGGAAATGACCTGCAAGATTTTGAAGATTTGGATGACGATGTGACGAATTTGGGTGACGACTATACACAACCTTACTTAACAAAATAATATTACAAGAAGTCCCTGAACACTCAACAACAGTCAAATAAAGATGAGGACATAAACAACACTGACTCCGTTGTATGTCAAGAAACGACTGATTCTATAGTGGTTGAGGTCCAACCGAGGTATAACTTGAGGTCTAAAAGAAAACCTGCGTTGACACTTCAACCCAAGAAAATTCTCCCTAGAGGTGAAGTATACGATCCCACCCCGAAAGAGACCAATACACCTAATAGAAAAATGAAAGGGGCAGACTCACTAGATCCCAAAGTAAAGGAGGTTGAGACCCAAACAAAGGAAACCAAGACAGTTGAAACACATATACTGATAGATAAACTCACGGGTGATAAATTAGCACAAACAAATAAATTAGAAAAGAAGGAATTTGGGGTTTCAACCAAAGAAACAGACAAAGGTGGTGGAGGGTTCAGCCTCGAAAATGAGATAAATAGGATAAAAATACCAATCCCTCTGGTGGAATTAGCGAAGAATCCTGTATATTGAAAGTAGATGACCAAAGCGATAGGTTTTTTGGAGCTAGAAAGTCACTCTAACATGATAAACCTGAAAGATGATAAGCCCAATATCACTTTTGGTCCACATTTCGAGGGTGCCAGAGACACCGTCGCTCCCTTCTATATCACCTTGAATGTTCATGATCATTTGCTACATAACTGCATGCTAGACTCTAGGGCCTCACATAATGTGATGCTCAAAACTATTATGGACAGACTAGGCCTCGAGATCACTAGGCCTTATGGAGAGCTCTACTCTTTCGATTCAAGAAGAGTTAAGTGCATGGGTATGATAAAATATTTAGTAGTCACTCTTGCGCAGGTCCTGGTGAAAAGCGTCTTGATGGATGTGGTTATTGTTGATATACTCTCGAAGTATGGCTTACTACTATCTAGGTCGTGGGGAGCCAAGTTGGGTGGGTCTCTTCAACTAGACATGACCTACGCCATGATCCCTGTGCTTGGTGGACAACTTACTCAATTATACAGGGAAACGAGGCTAGCCTACACAGTGAGCGACCCTAGGAATCCTAACAATTTTCTTGTTTATATTGCCAATCAAGATCTAGGAAATTGTATTATGTCTTTTGATGATGACGTAAATAGGTATGCAAAAGAGAATTGATTAGAAAATAATGAATCAGGAAAGACATATGAAAATATGCATAGCATGGGGATTTGGAAAATGTTTTTTGATGGTGCCCTGTCATGCGAAGGAGTAGGTGCAGGAGTACTTTTTGTGGCACCTAAAAAAGAATTTGTTATCCCTTTCTCTTACAGGCTTCAGTGGGACATAGACTACACCAATAATGTTTATGAGTATGAAGCCTTAGTCTTAGGGTTGGAAGCTGCCAGGAAGTTGAACATAAAGAACCTGGAAGTTTACGGAGATGAAGAGTTGATACTGAAGCAGATTAATCGGGACTATCAGGCCAAGCACCCAAGATTGAGATCTTACAAAAATTGCACTTGGGATCTTATAGAAAATTCATTTTCATCCGTAAAGGTTCATTTCATCGCACGGGCTGAAAACTAGCAAGCCAATTCACTGGCCAAAGCAGCTTCAACTTTCGTAAATCCCATCGCTTTCAAATTAAATTACCCCATAGAGGTAAGGCACAGACCATCCATACCAAAAAATATACAACACTGACAGGTTTTCGAGGATGACTAACAGATCAGAAAATTCCTGGAAATGGTAGGTGATTTCTCTAAAATCCACATTGACCAGGAAGCTCAAAATGATCATACCTAGATTATGCAAGAGGGAGAGGAGCCTCAGGAGTTCCGAGAAAAAATTGCTAACCATCGCATGTTGGTTTTAAAGAATAATCAGATTCCAAAGGGACTAATCCCCCTGGAGAGACTGTTTGATCATAATGATATGCCCTTAAAACCCACTCTACAACCCCAACCATAAGAGGTTGAAGACTACGACGTAGGGACCAAAGAGGATCTTAGGATGGTAAAAATGTCAAAGTATCTTCCTCCTGAGGTAAAAAGAAAGTATAAATATTTACTTGCACAATATAAAGATGTTTTCACTTGGTCTTACGAAGAACTAAGAACCTACGACACCACTGTGATCGAACACAAGATACCCCTAAATCCTGGTGTCAAACCCTTTAGACAAAAGCTTAGACAAATCAACCCTATCTTACTGCTCGTGGTCGAAAGGGAAGTTAAGAAGCTCTTGGATGCAAAGATTATAGTACCATTGAGATACTTCGATTGGGTAGCAAACCTGGTCCTGGTTAGAAAGAAGAACGGGGAGATTAGACTGTGTGTCGATTTTAGAAATCTAAATAAGTCCTCCCTCAAAGACAACTATCCTCTGTCCAAAATGGATCATGTGTTAGAAAGGGTAGTTGGGGAAAATAGGATGACGATGATCGATGGTTTCTCTGGGTACAATCAAATTTCCATAAATGAACATGATAAAGAAAAAACAACCTTCACTACCCCTTGGGGTACATTCATGTATGATAAAATTCCTTTTGGTCTAATGAATGCAGGCACCACCTTCCAACGTGCTATGGACATCGCTTTCATTGGCGAAAGAGACAAGTTCGTGGTTATCTATCTCGATGATCTAACCGTTTTTTCTAAATCTGATGAAGATCATTTAATACATCTCAAGCAGACTTTTGAAAAATGTCGCAGTTTTGGTCTGTCTTTAGACCCTAAAAAGTCTCACTTCACCATGCAAGAAGGTAAACTCCTGGGCCATATTATGTCTCAAGACAGAATTAAAATTGATCCTAGCAGGGTTGAAGCTATAGACACAACAAATATTCATAGAAATGTAAAGGAAATTCAGTCATTCTTAGGAAAGATAAATTTTTTGAGGAGGTTTATCCCAAACTTTGTTGAAATTGTGAAATTGATCACAAATATGTTAAAGAAAAACAACGAAGTGAAATGGACAGCAGAGGCCAAAGAATCGTTTGCACGCATCAAGAAGGTTATAAGCGAGGCACCTTTACTGGCAAGCCCTCACTATCTAAAATATTTTCTTATTTTTTCATTCGCCTCTGAACATATAATTGTCGCGGTACTCCTCCAGAAAAATGAAGAAGGTTTCGAACAGCCGATAGATCTTTTTAGCAAAAGCCTCAGAGACACTGAACTCAAATACGATATAATGGAAAAACAAGCATACGCTATGGTGAAGGCATTAAAGTCTTTCAGAACTTATGTGTTGCATTCCACAGTAATCGTGTACGTACCTACCAGCTTCGTAAAGGATATTTTGGTTCAGTCTGACAGTGATGGAAAAAGGGGACGGTGGCTCGCTAAAATCCAAGAATTTGATCTGGAGATAAAGCCGACGAGACTGGTAAAGGGACAAGGTTTGGCTAAACTCTTAGCTGAATCAAATTTCAAAGCCCTCGGTATAAATAGCTTACAAGGATATGAAGAGGCTAAGGACATGAATGAGCTTGATGAGCAAACAAGGGCAATCAGAATCGAAGAAAAGTTTGCATCCTCTGATTGGTACAAAAACATAGTGTCCTACCTACTAACTTTGAAATGCCTGAGTGATTTATCCCCATCTAAAGCTAGGATGGTAAAACTTCATGCGGTCAAGTACTGTATATCTGAAAGTCAATTGTATTGGAAGGACCCACTTGGCTTCCTGTTGGTTTGTTTGGTTGAATCAGAAACTGATAAGGTCATAAGCTATCGCTTGGAGGGCGACAGCTTATAAAATCTTGAGGGCAGGGTATTATTGGCCAAAAATTTTCTCAGATGTCAATGCCAAAGTCATAACCTACAACCCTTGCTAATTGTTCACAGGCAAGTATAAACTCCCAGTGCTACCGTTGGTCCCGGTCAAGATGGAAGCCCCTTTTCAACAATAGGGACTAGAATTTATAAGTGAAATTAACCCCCATTCTAGCACTCAACACAAATGGATCCTAACTACCACAGATTACTTCACTAAATGGGTGGAGGCTATTCCAACCAGAAGGGAAACTAATTCGGTAGTAATAGATTTCCTAGAAGAGAACATTTTATCTAGATTCAGCTGCCCCAGAAATATAGTTATCGATAATGACCAGGCTTTTAAATCTATGGATATGATCAATTTTTGCCAAAAATACAATATTGTGCTTGGCCATTCCACGACATATTACCCCCAAGGAAATGGACTAGCCGAGTCTTCAAACAAGAGTCTGATCAATATAATTAAGAAAGTTTTGAATGAGAACAAAAAATATTGGCATGTGTTGGATTACTGAGAGGGGGGGTCAATCAGTAATAGAGCAATTAAATCCCTTTTAACCATATAATCCAAGTGTTATATCAATGAAGCATTATCATCCAATAACTGCAGAGTAAATAAGCAATGAACGAATGAACAATCATAAACATACACAGTACACCAGTGTTTTACGTGGAAACCCAAATCGGGAGAAAACCACAAAATGATTTTCTTATATGTCTTAAAGAAATACATTCATTGGAAGCACCAACTTCCTTTGTTTTCCAGCTGCAACTGGAAGGAGGCTCCAACCCCCTAGTTTGTCGGGCTACAACTTGAGGGAATCTCCAACTCCCCAATTCTCTGGCTACAACCAAAAGGAGGCTACAATCCCCTATGTTCTCCGTCTACTACCGGAAGGTGGCTACAACCAACTGTCCTTTCCCCGTCCTGCCACCCTTAAGTAGAAATAGAACGATGGAATCACTGTCACACTGTCACTGTGAGATATACCATTGTAAACCTATACCAATAAATCTAAACCATGCATCAACCTGTATGTCAACCTATAATTAACCTGTAACATAAACAAGTGCATCAACCATGCACCAACCCGTAATCAACCTATACCAAAAAAAAGTGCATCAACCATGCACCAACCCATAATCAACCTGTACCAAAAACAAGTGCATCAACCATGCACCAACCTGTAATCAACCTGTACCATAAACAAGTGCATCAACCATGCACCAACCTATAATCAACCTGTACCAAAAACAAGTGCATCAACCATGCACCAACCCGTAATCAACCTATACCAAAAACAAGTGCATCATCCATGCACCAACCTGTAATCAACCTGTACCATAAACAAGTGCATCCAACCATGTACAATGTATGTACCAATCATATTTCAACTACTTATCAACTATGACTCATCAATATGTACCAACGTCATCAACTATACACCTCATGTATGTGTGCCAACTCATCAACTACTTGTCTCAACCATGTACTCAACATGTACCACAACCGAAA